>VZTV01064912.1:0-11272 GCA_013400875.1 Anhinga rufa
TCTTTTTAGCAGTCCCTTGATAAAGTCCAAAAATATTAACATGCAGATTGCATCAATTAAGAGCAATAATGTGTTAAAAATCAAAGCCCAATAAAATGACCACAAACACAATGATGCACTCAACCCCCAACACTAGCAACAGTATTAGTCATGACACAGAAAGAGCTTTCATACTGAATTTAGTTTTAAACTTTAATAACTTTACCAGAAAATTACCTGCAACTCAGTTTATAATACCTAGCTCTGGGAAAGTTCCTTTGCCTGTCTACATGCTGTTTTCTTCTCCTAGTCGAAAGAAAACAAACATATTTTTTTTTAAAACTACATGCCACTTTTTCCAAGCATATAGAGTATTATCAGGTGCTTTTCGGTTTTGATTAATGGCTTGCAATTCAGCTGTCAAGCCAGGCATGGCTGTAATCCTAAATGAAAAATCTGCTACGTCTTGGGCCAGGAAACTTAGTCCAGAACTTCTTTCACTAAACCTCGTATTCCTTTNCAGTGACAGAAGGACAGCAGCCACAGCTAAAAGGTGAAATTAGCATAGCCAGGCATGTGCAGGTTATTACATTCATGCCTATGAAGCATGTATATACACTTAGTTCCTGGTCCACCTTCACTGCATTTGTTCTGATCTGTGCAGCTTACTGTGCCTCCTTTGCAGATCAACCAGTCAACTGTTGATTCACTGTTACATCAACAGAGAATACACATGTACCTTAGTCTGAACCTAATGCAGCTCTCTCCTGAATTTCTGAAGAGGAAGAGTAGCAATTTTCCATTGTCAACCCTCCAGATGACACAAGACAGAACTACCTTTCCTCTGACTTCGTACTCCAGGCGCACCTTCCCAGGACTTGTTTCTTCTTCCATCACAGAAAAAAAAAGGTCTTGAAATCTCTTAGCCTAGCTCAAAGCTCTGAGATGGAATCATGTACATGTACCTCACCTCCAGCAGTGGTTTGTTTCACTCAAGATTTCATTAATAATAGGCTAGAGGCTGCACAAGCTCTTTAAGTAGTCTGTTTGACAATCCCCACAATTAAGTCTAATCTTCTCTGCAGAAATCAAGTTTGCATTTTCTTGTTCTTATTCTATTAGATATGGGCAACTAGAAAATTACAACAAGCAGATGTCCACCTCCCTCCATAATTCACATAGATCTCCACTAGAAAGTCAGAATATGTGTGCTCTCCCTTCTGTTTTCTCTTGTAGTCTAGATGCACCCTCCTTATGTCCACAGAAGTCAGATTTTGTAAACCTCTGACCAATCCTGGCATCCTCCTCCGGAATTTCTGCAGGGTGTTTTTGTATCTTTCCTTGTTGCCCTCAAAAGAAATCTCATATTCTGGCCAAGACCTCACTAGTACCCAAATAAAATGATTACTCTAATCGACTACTTCCTGCTAAGCCACAGCAGAATATGAATCATTCTGTAGTAGCACCAACATCATTAGCTCATTCAGGTTGAAAGAATGAGATTTTTTTTCCTTTTATTACAAAGGAGTCATATCCTGCCTTGTAATTGTATATTAAATGCAAAACTGCATTTTAGTGAATTTCATCTTTCCAGTTTTGGATCATCTTTCTAACTTAGAGAGGTTTGCATGAATATGTGTAGATATTCTTTAATTATCTAGGAAGCTTTTTAAAAATGTATTTAATGAAATAAAATGAGGATGTGTTAATAAAGACCAATTGCTATCAGATGCAACTGCTAATCAAATTATAGAATTATAGTCCATCTGTACTAGGACCAAGGCAAAAGTCACATAGATCATATATGAATGCAACAGCCTCCTGCATGGGTAAGTATAAGATCAGACGGTACAGGAAAAAAAAAAGTATTTTTAATCCCTGTCACTATAAAATAGCACCCACTACAGTTTTCTGCTTATGGATCAAGGCAACAAAAGCAATGTGATATGGTGCAGAGGTATTTTGCACTTGCTTCTCAGTAGTTTCTCTAGAGCATGATTTTAAAACTATAGGAAGGTAGGTCAGGTTTCTCTGGGATGACTATTTTTTGCTAATCAATTAATTTATGGAATTATTTTAATTTGTTAGAACAAGCATCAGTCCTCCTGAGTAAAGGTCTTCATTTTTCACTGGCTGCTACTAAACATTTGTTTTTGTGGTGACATCACCCTCCTCAAAGTGACTACTCAGCTATTCCTCTGTTTGGGCTCCTTGCCCTACTCTCATTGCTAGTGGTGATGCATCATTGCTAACATTCTTGAAGCCATCAGTCCTCCTCTTAACACAGTTTGGCAGCCAGCTGGACAATTTTCAAAATATACTTTTTCTCACCTGCCATGCTTTCTGGTATGTCCTGCTTATCTTGCACAAGTTGCATGATATCTGACACCACAACCTGATGGTTTGTATCTTCTTCTTTCTCTTCATTAGACTGGTTGGCTGTTGAGAAACAATTGCAGCTTCCAGTTTCTTTGCATGGGATCAACCTCCAGTACCAGTAGTCCGACATGAAAATGCTGTAAGTTGATTTCTGAAATTTAAAAACAAATGGAAAATCATTTTCTGCAAGAAGTAAGAAAAAAGCCTATCTCCTTGAAAGAAAAGGCTCAAATAATGTTAAGATTGACATTTACATACAGGTTATCATATCTTCAATTTTATTTAAAGAAAAAACACGCAGTTTATAATAGCCATTTATGGTATTATGTGCAGTTCATAAAAGCCATCCATGGTATTGCACCCAAAATAAAAACTTCAGGAGTCCCCTGTAGTTTTTCAAAATACTTGTATCGTAGGTCAGGGACCTAATCACAAAAAACCCCAAACATTATACAATTATCAAATTACATATGCTCTTAATAACAAACAAATGTATAAAGGCAAAAAATATCAATATCACTCTGTATTTTCAGCAGAACAAGTCAATATTTACCTTAAAAGTACCCTCTGAAACCCAGTTTAACTAGGTGAAAGAACACACCAGAACACAGACTGTCAAAAAGTGAAATAATATAAGAATAAAATAATAATAAGGAAGAAAGGGGAAGGGGAGGGGAAGAGGAAGCAGGGGGGGAAGGAAGAGGAATTGGAGGAGGTTCTTGAAATTAGAACTAAATCACCATTAACTGTAAAAGATTTCTTCTCCATAGGGAAGCAGCTTGAGCTTTCCAAATACTTACAGTTGCTAAACAGTATTTGGGAATTCTGCAAAACTCTAGCAAGGTGTCATTTCTTCAGGAAATTACCACATCCAGAGACAAATTTGTTCCCAGTCTCCTCCAGAGGGCATGTGGGCAACAAAAAAATGGCCCAAACCTCCAAGCACAAGGGACCTGAACAAGCCCTTCCAAGTCTATCTGGAAAACGTCAAGGCCAAGCAAGGAGATGTCCATTTAAAGCTTTGTGGATAAAGAAGGGATGCATGATCTCCATTTATCCTACAAGCATCACATTCAAGTGTTTCTAGCATATCTCTATTTCTAGCTACTGATTAGCTTGAGTAAAAGCATCACTCTGGATGATAGATGTTAATGATGATACATGTAGAGATTCTCTACGTTACATTTAAAGGTGACAGTTTTATAGATCTGAAGAAAGTAAATGCCATTAAAAAAAAAAAAACAAAAAAAAAACCAAAACCAAACTTGCTTGATATAGAAGGGCTATCTGTTTAAAAACAAACAGCCAAAAAAATCCCAGCTCACCTATTTAGTACCAGATCTCCCAGGAATCACCTGTGAAAGACTAAGCACTTGTTCTGTCACTTATTACATTACTTTTTCTACAGAAGAGAGGATTTTGAGATAAAACATTCTTTTTCAAATATTACTGCATGGTCCATCTTCTTACCAGTTAAAAGACAGTAATTTTGTTTTATTTTAGCCAACATATTACCAGTTTCCTCAATTCTTCCTTTGCCTGTTCCCAGGCTTTTCAGGCTTTGCAACGTTTGCCAGAGGATGGGTAATGGGGTTAAAAGCAAATTGCTCAACTTTTTCTATAGCTGCCAAACCCAACACGTTCAGTGAACACATCAACCTTGTCACACAGGTAGCAGCAAACAGTTACAGCTGTACTAAAGCACATGCTGCTTGTAAATAATGTATGTAGTACATAGTACACATTAAATTCTTGATTAAAGAAGCATTTAAGAGCACTTCAATTGATTTTTTTTTTCTTTTTTAGTTCTGTGGGAGCTGGGGGATTTCCTTCTTCTACCCTTACACTTGAAACATTAAATAAATAGATTTTTCACCTTAAAGCCACTTAGTAAAGTTTACAGTTTTCCTGTCCAGAACTTTTCCTTTTTACCCCAAGAATTGGGGGCTGAGATGGGGAAGTTTCCTCTGAATGAGACAAAAATCCCAGAAACTTCCAGCAGATTTTTCCCTGCTCCTGTGCAAGGTGAACTGAAAAGCAGCTGGATCTATGTTCCAGTAGTCAGCAAATTACTCTAGGAATAAAATTTTGATTTATTGCCTTTCCTTAAGGAATGGAAACTCCTGAAGATCACCAGAAATAATTATATCCAAACATGCAGTTAGAGACACACATTTAGGACCTTAATCCTGCTTTAATTAATTAAATTTTCTGACCCACTCATCTTCTTTATTTTGATTTTAAGAGCAATAATTTGAACTTCATTTTTGAAGCCAACAGCTGAGGGACTCAGAGGGCAAAGAAGTTGGGGAAAAAAATATGGGAGGGCTGAGACATAATTACTGTGTATGTTTTTCATACTTTCATGAAGTGAGGCAGCTCACAGAGACATTCACAAAATTGATTTGACCAAGATTGACTATAAAAAGGAAAAAAAAGTTAAAAAGGAGAGGAAAAAAACCCCCTTATTCTTTTGTCTTAAGAGTTAATGTAAAATGGTCCAAATAGTTGTAGCATCTGCGATGGACACAGGTCCACTTGGATCACTACATTGATACTGCAGACACAATTAGTTTTCCTTATTATTTCAAGGCGTCCAAAGATAAACTAATGCCCTCACCTAGCATAAAACTAGGCTGATGTAGCAGGAAAATAAAACACAAATGAAACCTCCATTAGACCTTTGCAAGCCTAAACAACTGCTCCGGAGTCGCATTTTTGCGTGCCAAAATCAATGCTGCTTGTTGGGGTTTGTTTGGTTTTGGGGTTCAGGGGGGAGGCTGGGGGGCATTGTTCTTTGTGGGGTTTTTGTGGTTTTGTTTTGGGGTTTTGTTTGTTTTGTTTGGGGTTTTTTTGTGTGCTTTTTTTGTTGTTGTTGTTTGGGGCTTTTTGTTTTAAACCATTCTGCAGACATCAAAGGTGGTGAAATACCCAAGGAAAAGCAAGGGCAGAATTTGGATCCATTTGTCAGGGCCTGAAGGCACTGGTAGACTTCACTGGCCTCAGCTGGGACCTCTACCCACAGGCCCAAGAGCTGCACCCAAGTTCAGTCCAAGGCCTTCAGTCCCTGCTAAGCTACGCTGTTGTCATCCCTGTCTGCAGCCCTGTCCCCTAGCATGTCACCCCCTGCTTTGAGTCCTGGCTCTGGCTCCTTTTGCTTCTGACTGGACTCCCTGGAGGGACCAGATTCATTGCTTGCCTCGTCAGGGACGGCTGGTAGAACCTGTTACCAGCGCCCAGCTCTGGCGTTCAGCCCCTGCAAACAGTGCCCTGGTTGGTGACTCTGTGCTGGGGCTGCCTTTGGCTCCTACCTCGGCCCCTCTCGTGCGGCAGCCCTGCTCTTGCTGCTCCCTGACACTATTTATTAAATTTATCCAAATATAACTCTAATGGGGATACAGCAAAACACACAGGAACACATGGGACTTGGCAGAGTACACCTGATGAACCTGGTAGTTCCTTACTGCTGTACAAGAACAGGCACAGGTATGTTACAGCTTTGGCACATGCTCAAGGTTGGGAAGAAAGGTCTCCAAGAACACAGTAGGTACAACGGGTCACTGTGAATTCACAGTCCCTGTGTAAAAGCTCTGTTCTCCCCCTGTGATGCCAGTAACTTCCAGAGGTAACGTCGGGTAGGGGTTACCATCCCCCCATTTACGACAAACAGTTGCCAGCTATTCTGATATCACTTAGGCACGCAGCGTGGTTCATCTGCAAGGTGTGACAGCACGCTAAATGGATGAGATCTTAGCTTTGAAACTGTAATTACATATGGGGCCATTAATGCATTAATATGCAATATTAAGAAGTAATATGTAATATCATTACATAGCACTCCACAGCACTGAATTAAGGTGCAAACGCTTTCTGAACCATTGTTTATGAAATTCAGACAAAAGAGCAGTTTTTGAAAGCAAGAGTCCTTCTATTTCAATCACTCTACACACACACTTCACTGACTTTACTGCAGTTTCCCACCCAAAATCCCCCTGTAATTCAAGAATAGCACTGCAAAGGCAGTAGTTAATAATTATCTTCAAGTGTAGCTAGATTACGTAAGGCATCCAGTTATCTCAGAAACCTAAATCCATATTCTGCAACCACTTCACTACAGCAGTTAAACCTGACTCTGAGGGTCCCCGTTGCTCTGGGTCAACACACTATTACTGGATCTCTGTTGCTGCCACACAGTGCAATTTCTTCAGCTATTTCTCTGGTTATTTAGGTTGGTCATTATTTCTAGTCAGGTGTAACAAATATTTAAACGTATCTTCCTTCTGAGACCATTTCCCTGATATTTTCAGATTACCCTGTGAATTGCCTCACTCAGCATTTAATCACCACAGTGTTTTACCATGCTTTCATCATTGCTCCATTTAAGTCACTGGGGGAAAAAAAAAAAATTATTTACATGGGGAAAACTGGTCCTAATTTAGCACTTACTAAGATTTCACACCCTTATTTTCCATAAGCATGATGACACTTTATTCCAATACTGTTAAAGAAAAACTGTTTAATGTGTTACCTGGCCAGAACAAGCAGGCTTAAATGTAGTAATTCACCAAGCTCAGTACACCCATAGAGACAGAGATAGTGGGGTCCAGCTGATGATGTAAGAGTTCATCCATGTACCTCACAGGTCTCTGCAGGAAAATTGGACTGAACCAGACACCAACATCTGTATAGTAGGAATTAACATTTCTTTATTTTAGAATGGATTAAAATACACTGAATAGCATTTAAACCTGTCAATATTGTTCTGATGAGAGTTTTCTTTTAAGTGCATGTATCTGGGCTGCAGCATTCTTTCCAATTTTTAGGCTTTGCAATACTGGCCAGTCATTCTTTCCATTGCACAATACACCAGCAAAGTGCAAAATACATATGACCCACATGCATTACGGTGAGTCCCTCCCACCTAGATTCAGATATTAAACTGAGAGGTCTACGTTAAGAACCTACTTGGCACGTGTGCCTTCAGCATTCGCTGGAGTAAGAGAGATGCACATCTCGTGAGGCTCATTGGCCCCTCACATTGACTTGAGAGAGTCCAAGGCAATTTTGGATGAGCTGGAATTTGTATGATGAAAAGTCCCACTTTTGTATACATTACTGAGAGAGTGCCACAAAGAATGAGTCATGTAATAAAAACAATAAAGCATTTTAGGGTTTTAGTAAAGCCTATTAAACTACTCAAGTTCTGCCTATGGAGATATTGTATTTCTACTCTTGCCCCTCCCCCGGTCCTTTCACATTTTGTTCAGAAAGATAGAGGAAAAAGCAGCAACAACAAAGCCCCAGACATTCTCATCTCCCTCCAGGGCATGTAAAATACCCTTACATGTTTTAAGCCAAAATCAATTTAAAGACTAAATTTTTTTTTTTCATTTGGAGCTTTACTGTGATCAACATTTAACTTCACAACTAAACAGTCCTTCAAGATACATGTTCTCATTTTTTATTTAAAAGCCTTCCACAAAGCATTAGAAATCATCAGACTTATATAAGAAACACTAATTTCAAAGAAATTGCAAGACTATTTAGAGCATGAGCTAAACTGAGGCCTCTTCAAAGGAAGGGGAGAAAAAAAAAAATCAAATGTTCCTCATAATAGAAATGCTTTCTTATTTATTCAACTTCTCATCTGAGAGCACGCCACTTCTCTTTTGAGGAACACAAGTTTAAATTAAGTCCCTCAGCTGTCTTCCTTCTTCCTTTTGGGGCAGCCACCCAAGAAAAGTTTATCTTTTGTTCATTTACCCAGAATCATGCATCATATTTTAAGACATCTAACAAAAAGAATAAAAAAGTAAACATGCACACATCACAAGAGGGTAGCTGAGTTCTCCCAAGACTCAAGCAACTTCCCCTGCTGCCTGCCTACACCACTCTGCATGGAGGCACAGGAATAGCTTCAAATACTCAGACAAATTCTCTCTCCCTCTTCAGAGCTACAGGCCCAGTGCACACCAAGCTGCCTACAGACCGTCAGAGCAGAGCACGAGGGCAAGGGAACAGCTTCTTGCAGGTATGAAGTGAGGTATGGACAAAGTCAGAAGTTCCTCCTCCTCCCCCACCAGCTCCAAGCATCCTAACCTGGGCTGCACCTCAAGTCCTTCAGAAATCTGGATCCTTACACACACACTACTTCTACTTTGGATCCACCACAAGAAGAAATGGATACCCTCAACTTTAATATGGCATTGGATTTGTAAAGTGGCTTGCTGTCCATTTTGTACAAACTTCATGTCTAATGGTGGGTGAAAGATCTTCCCTATCTTCAGTGAATATAGCCAAAGAAAATCGGAGTCTGAGGAATGCTAATGTAAATGTGAGAAAAGCACCATATTATAGAATTCTAGTTGCCTAGAGATCATTATTAGCAAAAGCATAATTTCCCTAGTCTTTAAAACTCCCACCAAACCACCTACATTCCTGAAAACCAAGATTTTGGAAGTAGGTATCTAAATTTCTCCTCCACCTGCCCCCTCATATTGCCCCCACATGCCACAGTTTTCTTTCCCACTCATTTCTCCTTCCATCCATGAGAAATCAAATAATCATACTGGCCTGATCATGGTGTCCTCTAAAATGGCATGGAGGGCAGTTTACATCTCTGTAAAACTGTTCACTGTCTGTATTTGTTTCTGCTCAGATCATGTTTCAGATATTTTTCTCAAGACCCCAGAGAATGACAAGCAAACTTTCATTTTTAAATTAAGCCTGAAACACAACAGAAGCTGACAGTGCTACACAGCGTTATGCGGAGAATGAGACTGCTACACGTGTGACCCCTTACATTAAGGGGCTGATAAATCTCCCTTGTTCAAGTTGTTGTCATGATAAACCCAAACTTCCATCTCACCAATGCTTACTCTTGCACTTGCAAAGCCATGACAAACACAAAACAATGCCACCAGCATGAAGACACCTTGCAGATACCATTTGTTAAGGTCAGAGGTACCCATGGCCAAGTATGCAAATCCTAAACTCCTCGACTAATTCAGTTGAAAGAAGCAAAATATATGCTGCTTTCTGAAGGTCAGTGAATACATTGCGTGTTCTGTTTATTTTTATTTATCACAGAAAAAAGCATTAGAATATTCGCAGTTTCTCTTGAAATCAGAAGTTAGAATGTCAAAGACCTTTCTCTGGGGAAAGTTCCTAGAACACCATCTTTGTTCAGTGACCATGTAACAGGAGTACGTGCTTTCCTCAGCTTAGAGGACACGGGTCTCAGAGATCACTTGGGTCACTTCATCCCACCGACTTGCTGACAAACATATAATAGGTGTCCAGTTTCAAAGGCTCACAGAACATCTACTCCACAAGTCCCTTCTCTTCCTCCTCCCTCCCGACCCCAGCTTGTCGCTGATCAAACGCATTTTGCAAGAACCCATAAAAAAACCCCATCAAGACTCATAGCTTCAGCGTTCAGCCTTTTACCATAACACACACAGGGGGGGAAAAAGCATGGCTGAGGTTTCCTAAGGCTCAAGAAACCTTCCCTACTGCCTATCTACTGAGATGGAGAGCACTGCCAACAGTGTGTGCCTGCAGACTTTGTTGAACAGCAGTGCAAGGTAAAGGAGACCCTTTAGGAAAGAATAGGCAAGTTCTCTTCTGTTCTATTTGGGTTTTAATTTTCTGTTAGGTAACCATGCTGAATACTTCCTAATGAAGTTGTTCTAGATTTACACAGCAGGGTAATTTTGTTAGAAATAGCAATTGACAACAACTTTCATCTCAAAAGGAGCACTGCATTAAAAGTTTCAAGTAGATGTACATTTTAAGATGATTAAACCTGGTATCTATTTTGAGGCTCCCGCAAATCGTCAACAGTGCACACAGGTGGCTGCCTTCAAGACTGTTTTACTGACAAAGATGTCTGTAAAATACAATATGCAACTTCTGTAATTACTTTTGTACAGTACAGTCCTGAATCAGTGAAGCATATCACTTCTGGAAGCCCTCTGAAACACAAGAATTCCAAAGTTCAACAGAAAAAAAATCATGTGGATGTGGCCCAGACCTCCCTACAGAAGGGATGACAGAAGAGAGTGTTGCGTGGTAGCAGCCAGGCCCAAAACACAAGAAATGACATCCAACATCAACAAAAAGAGTGCTCAATCCTCTACCCTATGACTGTGCCTTTATTAGGCATGTGCTCTAGCACCTTCTTGAATTGGGGTCCATATCCAATTTTTGCCTTTTCGCTCCTATTCACATGACAAGATGCGTACCTTTGTTTAGAATGGTATTCTTTATTTTTCAATATGCTAACCAAACTTGAGCTGGGTAAGTACATTTAATAAACAGAGACCCTGCTACTGAACACTATTTTGACTGTTCCACTCCCCAAACCAGAAAGGCAGCATGTGCACTAATAAAATCCTAAAAGCATTTGAAGATTGTTGTAAAGAGGCAAGCTGTAGGAGATCTTTTAGAAAACTAATTTAGTTTCTGTTTTTTTTTTCTCCTTTCTGAGCCTTTATATTCACATTCTCAGTCATTCTGGAATCACTATATTGGACTGGCATTAAAAATTAGAGGGTTTGCAAGAGTGAATCTATTGCCAAGTCTATCAAGATAAAGTTTTATGTTCTTTTTCAAGGTTTTCAGCTAAAAAGATCTTTAAACAAACCTTTCCTTCTGGCTTTTGCATTGCACTAAACACTAAAGCCTCCTTCCTTTTGTAGATACAAAGAGAAAGAGAAGTAAAAAAAAAAACCCAAACCAACAAATCTACAGACAACACAGCTGGCTAATTTATTTTCATAGTCCAGCCCCAGTGAAATACAAAAAGTAAATAAACACCACAAGCGGCAGAAACATCCTATTTTACAGCCTGTGTGATTAACCATTGCAGGTAACACCAGTCAACAACCCCCCCCCCTCCCACACACACACA
>VZTV01064915.1:2849-29005 GCA_013400875.1 Anhinga rufa
TGTGGCCCAAATGGTGATTCTTAACTTTAGCAAAAAAAGTATTTTAAAGCATGCGTACAAAAATATTCTGTCCCCCTTCCCTATGGTAGTCTCCTTCGCCCTCATATCTTTCCAGCTGCACTGAAGGTATGCATATTAGAACAAAGGTATCATGTATTTCTGGATTGAAAATTAATGTGGTCCCTCTCTTACACACTAATTGCCAGGAATGGGATCAGAAAGAAATACTGAGGTGAAGTCTAGATATAAGAGCACTGACAATAAATACTCCTCAGCTCTTTTGGCCCCAGATCTAAGATTAAATGTCCCTATAACTCTTGGCCTAATATCTCAGCCAAATCTATACCACTGTCATAGGCTTCTTTTTTAGTTTCTACTCTTTTTCACCACTCATTAGACTTTGGGACTCTAAAATGGCCTTTGTTCCTGCCAGCAACATTCTCCCATCATCCAGATTAAGGATTCATGCACTTCCTTTACTGTAGTGTGACTTTTTATATCCGGTATAACCTTCTGACAATCATGCACACTTACTGTAAAGGAGAAGAGATATTTGCCAATGTCTCCGTTCAGTTATTAGTGTCATCTGTAATGAACTATTCTGGTTTAATTGCAGAATTTGTCTCTGTTATACTATGGAAAAAATAAAACACAATAGAACATTAATTAAATAGCAAAACTAATGATCACAGCAATATAAAAAAATATTCCAAAGCTGAGGGTTCTTTTTCAATTTGCTCCATCTGATGAGGTGATTCTTTTGAGAAGACCATTAGCCTCATAAACCTGATGCACAGAGGGCTTAACACAGGAACAAACATGAACACTCAAACATTTGTAAAAGAATGGCGCACCTCTGAATTACAACACAGCAAGTAACTCCACATCACAGGAAAACATTCAAAGGAGAGTATTAGACATTCAGCCATGGATGGATCAATGTTTTTATCAAGTGATTTGGGAAAATCAAAAGTGGTATCTATCTGGGAGGTGGTACAATTTACATTTAGGGCAGCAGCGTGGAGAAGCTAAAACTGCTGTATTCTCTTTGATTGCAGTGTACTCGCCTTTTACCTTGAAGTGGAAAAGGTATCATTTATGGTTCTTTTTTTTTTCTCAAATGCAATTGCCACATTTAGGGACTAAATTTATTGTGACTTCAGCCTGAATTTTCAACATTGGTCAATTCAATTCCCCCATGCCTTCAACGGTAGCTGTAGAGAAGCAAATTTTGACTTTTACAGAACAAGAGGGCCGGGTACACAATGCCAGTGGCAAATCCCATATTGCCCCATGTTGCTGATATGCTTGGTAGATAGGCTGGACAATATTCTACTTTCTCACATACACACATACACACACACACACACACACACACACTCACTTTCTGATCGTCTCCAAATAACAAACCATTAAGATTAAAGAACATACTAAACTGAGCACAGATAAAGGCTTTTGAAAACACTGCCTTAACTCTTCAGTGCACCTTTTGTTTGTAAAATGGCCATAATCCTTGCATCATATTATCTAATTTTACCTAATGCCTCTCTCTACAATATCCTGTAAGACCCAGGGATGACAGGGCCTATAAAACTATATTGTTACCCATTTTTCCTATTAATGGAGCGCCACTTCTTCTGTTTGTTTCCCATCAGGAACCCTGCTGTACAATGTCATGTATAATGCATTTCTATAGCATGCTGCTGAGCAGCTCTTTTCCACTGGCTCAGTCTCACTTTGGAAGGAACAACTTGCCAGAAACTGCTAAGACCCTCCATACAAACAACCAGAAATTAAGGCTCCACAGGGGAGCACATCGCTGCCTTACAGCAAGGAAATAAGAAGCAGTGCTATGGCCGCCCATGAACTGATCATCTTTGATCTCAGTTTAGTCGGCTGTCCTCACAGCAGCTTTCCTACATTTCCTATTCTTTAACTTCCACCCAGTAAAAGGGCTCCCATGGCTGAGATATAAGGTCCTTGGCACTCACGTCCTGTTAGCACTGTATCGCAAACCTTCAGAAGCATCATTGAGCATCTTGTTCTCCCACTACCACCAAAGCAGTAATGGTGTCACTCTCACATGCATCACCAGCTAAGGTTAAGTGTTATATCTCCTTGATATCTCATTTCTATCCAGGACTCTCCTCTGGTGTCGGGGGGTGGGGTGGGGTGGTGGTGAACTAACTACTCACTTTTGTTTCCAATGTGTGTAAATTAGCATTTACATTATATAATTCCCCATCTGCACATACATTAAAGTTATATGCATTTGAAAGCCGCTCTTACAGGACACATTGATTCACACCACACAAAGTCATCATATCTCAGGGCAAGGCAATTTGATTTACACAAAACCCCAGAGTGCACAGGGAGCGGTAAAGCTGCCATGAGCTATGATCCTGCCTGAAACCTCCATGGATCTGGAGGAATGGTGCTGGCTGCTTCCTCCAAGCCCTGCACCCACAGCCTGCTGCCAGGGAGGAGTGCAGTCAAGGTCACAGCAACACAGCCCTTTCAAGGCAATCCTTGCCATTGCCTTGAGGGAAATGTCTCTCTGCTTCTCCATCTAAGCAGTCTACCCCTTTCTGTAAGACAAGGAATTTCCTGAACTTTGCTTTTCCGACACAGCAACACAAGTTGCTGTATAGGTCAGTCATCACATGTGCCCCTCCAAGTAGAGAGGTTTAATAGTCCTCTCCTGACTTCTTTAATAAGCAGCCTGACAGGTTATGCGGCTTCCAGTTGTTTTATTGCTACGAGCTGGGTAAAAGCTAGTGGAAGATGGTGGGCGTAACACTTCATCTTTTCATTCAGAATAAATCCAGAGAAGCCGTTAAGGTTCTTTATGAAGCCAGATGTTTGAAACAATAATGATCTCCACCCCAAACATAACTACATGCCATCTCCCAAAACAAAGACACATGTGGACAGAGAGGTTTCACAGGCAATTATGTTGTGAAGGATTGTGCGTGACAGAAACAGCAAGACCAGAAAAGCTGAGGAGGAAGACCAAAAAAGACCCATCACTATTCTGACAAAACAGGAAAGAATAAGCATCTGGATGAGCAGGGGCTGGGACAGAGAGACCTGACCCTGTGTGTAAAGAGATTATCTCCTGCCTGATCCTCCACAGGTTCAAGGGAGCAGTTCCTCGCGCATTCTTTGTCATAATACAGGATTTCATCAAGACCACCTGATTGCCTCATCCATCTCTTCTCCTAACAAAAGAGCAGCAGTACCCTGAACTTTGGCTAAGTTCTCAGGTCAGATATGCATAACTTCTAACCATAAGGGCTTTTAGTACCTGTGCTCACACACACCATCTAATGAGTGAAATAAATTCAGATTGTAGTTTGGGGTGTGGGGTTTTTTTAACCACTACGCAAGCTGTGCAAACTTCCACTGTCTCCCCAGCCCTGCACACATAGTTCAGAGCAAAAACCACCTGGCCCTGGAGGACACTGAAGTCCAACTTGGAAACTTGTTAAGTATTTGGTAATCCTGGTTAATTTGCAGTCACAGCAACATTTTGCATTTTCTTCCACAAAATCGGTATGCACCTAATGGCTGCTCAGGTGTAATGACCATATTCCCTAGCTAGTAATAAGCAAAGGTTTAACATTTATTTAACAGATATTCATAACGGTCACATACAAGATTTTAAGGGGAAAATGTGGAGGAAAGGGGAGAAAGGGGAACTGCCATTCTGCAAACATATACTGTATACTCTTCATAAATTAGTTGCTCTTATTTGCAACACTTTTTCTTTAGGCCGTTGGATGGTTCCATTGCAATTCAAAGCCATTATATGACTGGTTTTATTCTTCCTCTTCTTACAGCTCAGAAGAGTGCAGTCTTAAGAAAGCAGTGCTTTGGACCACTTGTACTGATAACAAAAGGGAGAGCACATCCCAGCTTTTGAGTGAACCACATATAGCAACTGTTGACAACCCTTCCCTCTATCTCTCTGTACTAGAGCTTGCAAAATACCTCTTCTTTGGCTGCCCCAAAGCATCATGCCCTTCCCAGCCCCTCTCCTACACCAGTGCTTACTCCCCTTACTAGCCATCATGCCCTGTCTCTCTGCATCTCCTCCACTTTCTCCGAACAGCTCTTCTCCATTGCACTTGACTGCAGTGTCCTCGATCTCTGACTCCACCCAGGAATAAACCTATAACCCTTTGCCATTTTCCTCAGCCCTTAACTAAAGCTTCCCCTTCCCAAACACCGTTCCCTCCTGTGCCCTGCGGCTGTGTGTGTGCATGTCCTCACTCCGCTCACTGGCTCCCTTCCCCGGCTTCCCCAGATGCAGCGGGTTAAAAAAGAAGCATAAGATTTTATCTGCAATTGATTTTAATTCTTTCCCTCGTGCTGCCCCTGCAGGCACTAGTTTGCCAGCCCAGCTGTGGCACTGAGCTCAATCAGTTCTCCCTCACGCACAGCCTTCCCTCAACAAGCTGTGACTGATCAGAGAGGGACAAATACACACATACATTCATATTCATTTCTTAGCACGCTCTGGAGTTTTCTTACAGTATGACGCCTATGAGAAGAAAACATCTGCTTTGTTTGTTTTTTAAGGTAATCGTTTCCTCCGTAGCCCTGGAAATGCAAATACTGCAGTGATTGGCCTACTGTGGGAGAGCCAGAGAGGGGCCCCAAACTGAAAGTGAAACAGATGACAGCAGAAGTGTTCAAGCAAAATGAAAATACAAAGAGCTTAAGGAAACAAAAAACTATGTTAGTGGGGAAGCTGATGGATTTTTGAATACTTCTGTTGTTATAAGGCCCTAATGTGTTGTTTTAAGGAGCTGAATGGGAGGAAGAAATATGAAATTTTCCTTCCCGCTGCCAACTGTCCAGAAGAGTCATGATGATATCTGAAGAACTGGGCTAGGGCAGGCATCTCAGCTTTCTTCTCTCCCAGTGCATAAAATTCCCCAAGTCCTCTCATGTATCAAGCTACCTAACTCCCCTGCCACAGTGCTAGACCATACCTGGTAAAACATCTAGCAAGTCTTTTGGCCTGCAAGAACAGCCCCAGTCACTCTCTGTTTACTATCAGAGCCTCTAATTTCATGACCCTCTCCCCATGCCAAATGTTCTGACTTGAAGATCCTTTCATCCTCCAGTAGCTGTGTGCAAGGCCCAACATCAGGTGGCAGGCAACAAGTTATGCACCATATCTCAAAGGAGTGACATACAGGGAACGCAACAAAACTCAGTGGTATGTATCATACCCGATACATGAGATTTTACAGTGATATTTGAAATTATAACTGATAGGTCTTCTCCACATAAGGTTTTCAGTAACAGTGAAACTGTACCAAGACCAGGCTGCACCTGGGTCGGGGCAACCCCCAGTATCAATACAGGCTGGGGGATGAAGGGAGAGCAGCCCTGAGGAGAAGGACTTGGGGATACTGGTGAGTGAAAAGCTGGACATGAGCCAACAATGTGCGCTAGCAGCCCAGAAAGCCAACCGTATCCTGGGCTGCATCAAAAGCAGCGTGGCCAGCAGGGAGAGGGAGGGGATTCTGCCCCTCTGCTCTGCTCTGGTGAGACCCCACCTGGAGTGCTGCATCCAGCTCTGGAGCCCCCAACACAGGAAGGACATGGACCTGTTGGAGAGGGCCCAGAGGAGGGTCACGAAGATGATCAGGGGGCTGGAGCACCTCTCCTATGAAGACAGGCTAAGACCGTTGGCATTGTTCAGCCTGGAGAAGAGAAGGCTGCGGGGAGACCTTATTGCAACCTTCCAGTACTTAAAGGGGGACTATAGGAGAGATGGGGGCAACCTGTTTAGCAAAGCCTGTTGTGACAGGACAAGGGGTAATGGTTTTAAACTAAAGGAGGGTAGATTTAGACTGGATATAAGGAAGAAATTTTTTACACTGAGGGTGGTGAGACACTGGCACAGGTTGCCCAGAGAGGTGGTAGATGCCCCATCCCTAGAAACATTCAAGATCAGGTTGGACGGGGCTCTGAGCAACCTGGTCTAGTTGAAGATGTCCCTGCTCACTGCAGGGGGGTTGGACTAGATGGCCTCTAAAGGTCCCTTCCAGCCTAAACTGTTCTACGATTCTATGACAATGTAAGCCATAGGATAAACACACTTGCTGTTTTGCAATGAAAAACTGAGGTCTTGATTACATGACCATTACCCATGACAGAAGGAAATTGAGACTAATACAAGGTGAGAACTGCATTAATGAACTTCTGCTCTGTTCCAGAGTGAGTGTAAGTGCAGAGCCCTGGAGGACTTGTCAGTTGGGGCTAACCTGCAAGAGAGCAAGAACCAGGCAAGGTGCTCAGGAAATGGGTCCTGCAGTCCTCTGTGAAGCCAGGATTATGAGGAATGAACAGCAGGACAAATCCTGCACAACAAAACCATGTAAGAGTAGCTGAGGGATGCCATTAAAAAGCTGTGGATCGATGCATGCATGTCCAGAACCCCCTACATACTCTGAAACTTGATGCACAGAGCAAAAGAATATCAAGTGCCTGGTGATCCTGAAGGCCAGAAAAGTGAGCAGAATAGCATATAACTTGCTTTTCACAAATTCAATTGGTGGTTGTGCTGAAGCTGCTTTGTAAAAAATGTAATCTCCGTTACCGGATGGGGTAGTGCTCTAACAAAATCCTGTATTCTGTAGGAACTGATGCTACCAGAAAATGCTGATATGATGATCCACCATGTCCCAGGCCAGTCCAAGACTTGGTCTTCTGGAAGCAAATCAAAGACACAGTTTTAGTATGGCTCTTATAGTCACATCACATCTAGCTTTACAAGTTGCTAAATGTTCTTATTTATTGTTGAAATAAGGAGAGATCATAGGAGTTCATGGTGCTCAGTGTGCGGCACAATGGGGTGTACAAATTCTTTCAGTGGAAATGGTGATGTCTTCAAATAATAAAAATGAACAAGTAAATAATTTTGCTACTTCATCTATTGATCTCATCTTAGAAAGGGGACCTCATGGAGGGATCCTGTCAGACGCTCACAGATCACCATGATTAATGTGATGTACCTTATTCAGCAATTTGTCCAAAGACTCTCAAGAACCCTAAGTGCTTTAAAAAAGGAAACAGACTTTAAGCCTTGCTATGTAGCAACTTAGTCATCTTGCTTTACTCCTCAGATCTTACTATTTGAGAGAGAAATATAAGAGACACTTTGGGGGAGGGACAGCAGAAATAACAATTTGCAAATCTTCCTGCTGAAATGTATTTAAATCACAAATGCTGACATTTAACTGAAACTACACTTTTCCAGTAGAGGGAATGTAGAAGAAAGGAGGGCTGACCCTTCCTGTCTTGGATGATAAATATTAAATCTACTTGAACTCTAGTAATTTACATAAGTTGAAGCAACAAACAGAAAAGGGCTGGCTGAACCTAAAAGAACTGGAACACTTCTCAGTGCTCTGGGAGCCCTTTCTCATTTCAGTGTGGCTCAGCATCCTTGGCTATATTTTCTAGCTTTCAGAAGATGAAATACTGAAGCTATTCAGCTTTTTGCTATGGTTGCAGAAGAACATGGGAAGGAGGCAAGTGAAATTACAGGAGCAGAGATGCCTTCTGTTATTATGCTTAAGTTCTACTGTCATTCGCTCCAATTTCAAAGAAAAAGCATTTGTAGCTAAAAGGAAAACTCACTCCAGCACTTAAAACCAAACAGAAATAAACAGAAAAATATTTGGGGGGAAATACACAATCTTTATCAGAGGAGCAATTGCCAGCCCTGACTGTGAACGGGGAAGACTGATAGGTGACCCCTCAAATAAATGGCCTTTCATCTTCCAGGAACAGTGATGACTGCCTGAGTATGAATTAACTCTGTTACATGAAGCTGAATTTCATGTTTACCACTGCCTGAGAATGAAAAGAGAATGCATCCCTAGTGTGTTTATCTATGAAGAAACTTCTCTAGCTATGAAGAACCTCCCAGCAAGATTATAATTATTAAAGCAAAGGACCTAGTGAGGTGTGGAACACTTGTCATTCCCACAGCAGTAATTTACCACAGGGCACTTAAGAGCGTCAGTGTATCCCTCAGGATTGGTCTGTGAATTAGGACACATAACACCCTGGCATCTTCTGCTGAATGGTTCCCAGGCAATTGGAGAATGGGAATATGTGTGCTAGGGACGTAGCTGGTATGGGAGTATCAGCTTGGTATTCCTCAACTGTGGACTGGAAGGACTGGAATAGCAGTAGGTGGCTGGCAGGGTGAAGGAGTAAGTGGTTACCCTGTCCCTATGCGAACTCTTCATTATCATTCTACATTCACAGGGTGCCATACAGCTCCTGCCTGCTACAAACACCAATCTTATTTATGACACATCATACAGCCTCTGCAGTAAGTGAGGTACTCTGGCCCTCAGTCTTTCATGAAAAACTGCCTTGTGCTACATTAGCATGCAAAACGAATGAGGTGGGAGCCCAGCTCCAACACCTCCCCAAAATAATACACGACAATCTAATTAAACTTTATTGTAACTATACAAGCGAGGAAACAGAATTAAGACTGGGTAGGCAAGCTCAATTTTGTCATTTCCTTAGCCTTTGAGTATTTGCAATTTGATAGTCTCGTCATGCAGGGTTTTTAATAGAATTTTGTGCATTTTTAGAAAATAAATTAAATTATGAACTTCTACATGGTTCACCTTCTGCTAGGCCAGCACACTAGACCAAGGCAAAAACTTGTGCAACCAACTGGGCAAATTCACTGTTTCCTTCCTTGCCGGCTTTTCTATTGTAACTGTCTAGTAGAGGAGCTCACCTTTCTTCCTCAGTGCCTTACTGGTCAAAGAGAGAGAAATTTCCTAAGCTAGAAGTGAGAGCATGGTACCAGCATAGTTGGTACCTAGAGAGCAGAGCCTGCATACACAGAAAACTCCCTGTGACCACCAGCCAGTAACAATCCATTGCACCAGAAGAGCCGAGAGATACCTCAGAACCAAATACCAATCCATCCCCACATCCATGAGAACTGTCAAAATTACACAGTTGGAAGTGTAATTTTTTTAAGAAATCTTTGTTCTTGCACCTATCTCAGCTTACACTTTCCAATTAAAAAATTGCTTCTGGGCTTGATATCAAATGCTTAAAATTGCAGCCAGAAACGTAAGCAACTCAAAATAACCCCCTTAGAATGGAAACTTTTGTACATCCTTCATACTGCTATGCCTGGAATACTCTGCCAATAAGATGCCTAAAAAGAGGGAGAGAAACTCAGGGTGGGAGTGAAGGGAAGGGGAATTAGACCGAAAAGGAATGAAAGGGAATCCCACAGGGAGCCGGCAGAAAAGCTCCAGACATTCTGGCGGTTCTGAGAGTTTGTTCCAGGTGGCAAGAGAGACACTCACTTGAGGGGGACTTTTGATGAAAAAGGACTGGGGACTTCAGGGCACAGGCCTTAGGAGACCTGCAGTAGCTCTCTGAATCTCTGCTGCATTGTCTGCCACGGCATATGATTAGCTTCCTGTGCTGTAGTGCATTGTAAAGCACTTTATAAAGCAATGAATTACACAGCTGAAGTGGAGTAACCACATGCAAGCAAATACAACAACCATTATGCTCTCAGCAACATCCCCCACACAGCCATGAACATTTGCATTAGTGCCAATTAATCTGAGGTGGTACAAACTCAGCGAGGCATAGGATTTGTTCTTTGGTGTGAAGGAGGAAGGGAGGGGAGAAAAATATCCTTTTGTCTTCAGAGAGGAAACATCTGTAGGAGTTTTCAAGGGCTTCGGTGACTTTGTTTAGCGTGGCGCGGGGGAGCGTGCCATTGAGTACTTTGATCTCACCAGCAGGTGACACTGCAGCAAGTGGGAGCAGCTATAAAAAGTTTGAAGCATTCTAGGGACAAGTCGCACAACCGGCGCGCAAATGTGTTTTACACGTGTGACTCACAGTTGCTGAGAAGTGGGAACATGCAGCACCGGCTAGTCTTTTGGTTTCAGCTTCTCGTTGTGTACTAATGTCTTCCTTTTCCCCTTGCTGCACCCCACCACTGCTTTCAAACACCAGGGCGAAGCAGAGTCAGGAAGGACACAGAGTCTTTTAACCCTGCTGCACATGGAAATGCATATGACTAAAGCAAGGCCAGGGAAAACTGTTTAAACAGCCTTACCTCTCGCTGAAGTCAGCAGGAAAGCCATATCCTTTAACGTCAGTGCCTAATACCAAAAGGAGCCTTCCAAGCACTAAACAGGGGATTGTGTTTTTTCCAGCTCCACATTTCAAGCAGCCATTCTGCATGAGAAAATTATGATGGTGTTTGTGAAACACGGGTTCTCCTGTGATGTATTTTTTTAATCCTATGGTTAATATAAAAGAAGTCGATTAAATATTTGAGAATTAATAATAGATTTACTTCTCTTACCTCTCTGTCATGTCTGGAACTACCAGGAGGACTGACCCTACGTAACCCTAGGCTCCGGGACCTGTGTCACTAGGGGGTCAGGAAGATCAACCTACTCCTGTGTAAAGCACCAATACCACTAAAGAAATATCTTCCTGCAGGTGGACATCCTATGCACAAAAATTCACAAGTGCCAACTTACCGAGTAAGGCTTGCTCTGCAGATGCTGGTGAGGTTCATGGCGACTGTATACTGCTAAGGGCAGAGTGATGGGGCTCTTACTTTTTCAGTCAGTAGTCCCACAGGTGCAAAGGGGATATAGGCAGAGCTGCCAAGTTTTCTTCAGCTCCCAGTGTGATATATTGATTTTGTAAATTGGTTAATGAACTGATTTACCACTTTCTAGACAATTTGCATGAAGCCTTCAGTTGTATTTCCCAGTCAAGACATCCTGCTCCAAACAGCAGCAAGGATTTGGGAACAAATCCTTGCTGCTGTGCATAGGGGAAGCCAAAAGTCCTGAGAGAGTCTAAACACTATTTCCAAGAGATGATGGGAGGCTGCAGGGCACTGGCAGGCATAGGCGGGTACCCATGTAGGGCTTAGTGCCAGAAGCATTTGTAACAGCTTGCACTGTCAGTCCTGCCAATGCATGGCTGCTCTACTCCAGGTGTTCAGTACAGAGAGAGTGGGTACCTGGTGCTGGTACCTGGCACAGTATAGCCAAAGTGAATACCTGTTGTATTCTTGAAGCTCATGTGAATGTGTTAAAAACCAGTTGGAACATGTCTGCCCATGACAGAGGTGCAAAAACCAGGCTACTGGGCAAGAAGCACGGTCACAGGCAGTCCCAAACAGCTCCACAAAAGGCTCACAGAAATGCAGGAATTCAAGGCTCAAAAAGTGTTTCTAAGGTGCTTCTACTTAAGCCAGTAAACCAAGGGATATGAATAGCCCCTCATAGCATTTTACACACATCTTCGGAAATGCTGGGGGTTTTATTTGCTTTATCTGAACTAGAATGCTGTAGAGCATCAAAAGGATGCTCTCTTTGGAGAGCCAGAAGCAGTTTTAAATCGAATCACTTAAACAGAATACATTTGCAGTACTACACCACCTCCTATATCCACTGCCCATGGTTTTACAATCACACCTTCCCATCAATGTAGAGAGTCACACAGGCAGGGCAAAATGACAAGGATTAAGAAACTCAGAGCTGACTTTGCAATGAAAGCAAACACCTAGCATAAACCAGTCAAGAACCCACATTATTTCATCAGTTTCTTTGACTGGGAACCCTTGGAGACATTATTTGTGACAACAGTAGGTAAAAAGCCACATGTTGGCTAAAGTGTGACTCTTCTACTGAAGGTGTTCCTCCATTAACAAGATACAGTGATGGATTTCAGACTGTTTAGCTTCCACAGGGCAGATGCACCTTGCAATTTCTCATATGTACAGTACCTGAAGTAGACAGGTGAGGTTATATATGCCTGGTATGTTACTTTATGTACATTAAACTGTCAGCATCACAAAACTGCAGTAGAGATTGCCTACCTTTCGAGTCCCAGAAAGAGAAAGAAAGGGGTAAACAGCAAAAGGGCCAAGGAGTTTTTCTCTTCATCATTCCCACTTCCCTTGTGAAAGGCTCACTGGCAAAATTTGCTCCTAAATTGTGTTTTTTTTTGAACAACACTCTCCAGTCACGTAAGCAACACTTTATTTTTCCAAGTGTAGTTATTTAGTTTCTTAACATTTGAATTTTCATGTCACTTCTCTTCCTCTCTATAGTTTTTGCTTTTTTAAACAGTGTGAACATGTTCTGTAATTATTGCTGACAGCCCAATGTTTAATGGTGTTGAGTGTCTTTTATGGCACAGTAAGACATTCATTCGGGAGACAGCTGTCTCTGCTTAAAAAGTTGCTGCCCCTTAACTATTTATCTCTGCCCCCACGACTCAGACGTGGCAACTGTCCGTACCTGCAAATGGTTGAAGCAAAGCCTGTTTCCCTCTGCGCTGCAACAGCCTGGAAGAGCCCATGGATTCAGTTACTGCACCTCAGCAGAGGGGAGCAGGAACAAATAGCTGATCAAGCAGTAACTTGTTAAACCACCACAGCTGTTTCTCAAGCAAACATCCGACGATGCCCTCGGAGGCAGCGTGGCGCACGCGGCGCTGGAAGAGAAGAGGTTCCCAAAGCTGGGAGATGCTGTGGGAACCATCCCACATTCCTTCCCTGCCCCAGCTGAAAGCCAACTGCTGCGCTGTGACCGCGGCTGCTCTGCATGCTCGCCCGCTCCGTCTCCGAGCCTCCTCCTGGCCTTCAGTCTTATTTCCCTGCAAGCACCAGAAGTACCATTGCATGCTTAAAGGGCAACTGAACTTTTCTAGCCGCTTTTATCTTCCATTTCACGGGAACACTGTCAATATGGCACACTTCCCAGCTGTCTTCACAGAAGACTGGCCCAGGCAAGCACGGCTTTAGATAGCCTGGGTGTGACTGATTACCTGGTACACAAGTCAGGTGGTGATTTGATTGGCGCCAGTCCCAATTAATGTGAAGTAACACAAAACTCATCTATCACCATGCGGTACTTACCAGGTGAACCTTCATGAAGAAAACTTGCCTGACCTGATAATACATTATTACCCCCAATAATTATGTGATTTAATCCAAGTGCTGATTACCCACCAGGGAAGGGGAGGGGGGAGGGCAATTGCAGCCATCTGTGTTTGTTTGCCTGAGTGTTCCCATAAAAATGTTCTCAGCGTAGAGCATGCTTGTAAGTGGCAGTCTTGAAAGGGTGTCAGGAAACTATTCTGTAGGGCAGTTCTGGCCCACTCTGTGTGTTGTCAAACTACACTGCTGACATTGCCAAATTGTTGGGAGTATCTTATGATTCTTGAACTATAGCAAAAGAGGAGATGTGGAGTGTGCAAGAAACTCAGTCCCTTCCTTTGCTGAACAGAAAAACCTAATCCCTTGCCACAGTCTTTTATATTGCAACAAAAGCAACTAATACATTTTTGTGTTATCTGTTCCCTTGCTCTGCACTCCAGTGAAGTTAGTTTAGTGCAATTAGTGACTTCCCTGCACTGTCTGAAAAAAGTAGGCACTTTCTAGTCCTCTTTCACCTTACTTACCAGAGTTATTTTTTTTAATTAATTTCTCCATTGTACCAGCACAGTAGAAGATGGGCCTAATACTTTCACTGCTTGTAAGTCAGTGTATGATTTTATACAATTTATACAATGCCCTAAGAAATGAAAGCATACCTACTGACAGTATCCTATGCAAATGCTTTGCAGGATTTTCCTGTATCATGAAGGTCAAAAAGGACCACTGTGACCATCTTATCCAGTCTCACCTACTATACAGGTATGACTTGAGCAGAGCAAGTCTTGACCTAACAGCTCTAATGACAGAGAATCCACCACATCCACTGCCCTCCCTTAACACTGAAAAGGCATTTCTTCCACCCAACCTGCAGGAGTGGAGAGAGTTCAGGAGCTACTTTTTCTACCCTGGAAGTGTTTCATGCAAGTCTGTGTGTGTGATACAACAGAGGAGTATATCATTGCAACAGATTCTCCGCTTCCCATCACACTTGCCTCCAACCTTGATCTGGGAAGTGTTAAATCCAAAAATATTATAATGGGTTTCTTTGACTCAACACTCATAAAAGTTTCACACTGAAGACAATATTCTGCTTTTAAGAAATTGCTTCTAAAATACAGAGATGTAAAATTATGCTAGTCTCTTCTCTTCTCATCCGGCTTTGAATCATCCCAGAGGGTTGTGTGGTAGAAATGGCATTTTGCTTTTAAATCTGCAGGATTTTCCCATTAAGTTCTATAAAAGTTTTTCATCAGTTTGCTACAGCTAGAACCAAACTGCACAGCTTTCTCCCTTCCGACTCAGGAAATTAATACTTTCGTTTAATAAAATTGCCAAAGGACATCCTCTTAAATATGAAAAAATGCCCTAATAACATAAGCATTTATAACTGATGTTCCATTGTGAAAATTAACATTTGGAAACAAGATCATTTCAGGAAAAAAAAAAAAAAAAAACAAACAGCTCGTGCAACTCTGCAACGAATCATCTTGAAAACCCCGACACCATGAAATGCTCAGGGCAGGGACCCCATGCTTCTGCTGTAGCAATTCTGTAGGTAGCATGTGGTGTATATTAGTACCACTCTCAGCACTGTTCCTGGCCATTTAGGAGTATTATCACAATAAAAATCACCAGCACCATCACAGACCTTTCTAAAAGCCATGGGTTTTACAAAGGAAAAGATAAAAAGCTCCATGGGTATTCAGTTTATTCAGCAGAACAGCTGATAACTGATCCTGCAGTCCTTATTCAGGAAAGAATCTAATTCCTAAGGGGAATTCAAGTGAGCTCCATTAGCTCAAATGCTCTCCACCAAATAACCAGTAGCCCCAGAAGACTGGAGACAGATAAAAATGTTCCTTCCTAAACCTAGTTGCCAAATGGAGCCAGCTGAAAATTTTCAAATGGAATTTCTACGATGGCCTAAAATCAAGGGTATTTTTTTCTGAGCGGGACAGCAAAGTCAGATCTCTAATTTAACATAGCATAGCAACTTTTAAAGTATTGTTATTATCCTTGTCTAAAAATCTTAGTATTGTTCAAGCCATTCTGCTTCCGCTGTATAGGACTGCATTTTCAGAAACTCTGTTTTGCTGGTCTTGGCGCCTGGTCCAGAAACTAAATAACACACCAGAAGTAAATAAGTTATTGATGCTTCTTGCTGTGTTATACACAATATATTTCTGCAGTATAGGGAAAGATACAGAAACAGTGTTGCAGGGCATTTGGGTTCATTAGTATGGTCGGCAAGCAGGCCAAAGGAGGATAGAGTTCCAACATTAAGATGTTGCAGTTAAAGCAGCATGCCTCCTGCTTTGCTGTTGCACCGGCTCCTGCAATTCCCAGTCATGCAAGCACGGTGCTGATTTCACCGGCAGTGACCAAACAGGCAAAGAGCAGTCTTTCCCCAAAAGTTGCAGGATTTAGCCGGAAAGCTGTTCCTCAGGCACTAAATGAACTATTTCTTTTTTTCCCAGTGCATCATCTTCAAAGTGCAAATTAGTAGCAAATAGTCATGTAGGCCAGTCAGGTATGGGAAGAATTCTCCAGACCTTACAAGGGTGTTAAGTGCAGTTCACAGAGAGTAAAATTAACACCAATAGAGACAGCCAAAGTTCACCTATAAGCATTTCTCTGATGGGTGATTGCTTCTTCCACTTTGCTTTTACAAGCTTTAAGGTGCATAGGTAAAATAAGATCACAGGGTGACTGAGATGTTTTTATAAGTGTGGACAAAGAAGGCAATTTTAAATCTTTTCTGAGGTGCGTATAATTACAAGTGCATTTCAGACGTTGTTAATATGCTTAGGTGCTTAGGGAAAGCAATCTTATGTGAAAGATAGCCTTTTAATAGATTACTTTATTACAGCAGCACTCAGCTTCACCGCTGTATTCAGGATTGAGTTAGCCTCCCATGTTTTCTAGAGGTTTATAACTTAGCTGTAAAAAAATCATTTGAATTGAATATTCATGCTGGCTCATAAAATTTCTATACTAATTGGCAAAAATACAAAACTGGTTAATCTTTTACAGATATAGATACCTACTGGCTAAGGAATTAAATAAGCTTTGTTTTTTCCTTTTTTCTTTCTTTTTTGGTAGTCACCTAACTTTGCAACCATTTCTCTGTAAGAAATATATTTGGCAAATGATTAGCATATATTGATTAGTTATTACACAGGAGAACTGTTATTGCAGAGATTTTTTTTTAAACTTAATCAAAGCTTGCATTAGAAAACAGATTGCAAAAGCTCCAAAGGAACCATTAATAAAAGCTTTTTAAAAAAAAATTTACTTTAGTGCCTATCAAAGGAAGAGATGAGTGGAGCTGGCCAGGGCCAGCGATGTACAGACTTCCTATAAGGCTTTGCCAATACATTACAGTCCTGGACTAAGACTTTCTTACTATTTCAGTCATGAATCCCCTCTAAGCAAGCACTGCTGTTCCCTACAAACTGCATGGCACGCTCGTGACGTAGGACAAACAGTTTCTAGAATTACATTCCTAGCCTGGAACCAACCCTGCTTACCTTAACTGTGCAGTAGTCCTGCATGACACCAGCGGACCGACTCACACAACCACAATTTGGCTCTTAACTTTTATCTATGACTTCAGCTATAGCTTGAAGCCAGCTTCCCAGGACAGTTTGGCAAACATGCATGCAGTACATCATGTGAGTTTTCAGTGGCGCAGCTACAATACTTGATAATTCAGTTCTGCAGAAACATCTTGCTCACCTCCCTCTCTGAAGCAATCTGTTTAAAATCAGCCGGGCTGCTGGCACAGGTAAAGTAAGCAGGATTTCCTTCTCAAGTTCCCTGCTTTCTGATGGCATGGCTAGTCTTCTGTACTGTGTGAGGGAAACAAAACCCTTAGGGCTTTTATTGGAGCTCTTTAAAGCTGCTTAGGTTTTTACTTTCTCTTCTCTATTTACCTTGTGCATCAAGTATTTAAAAAAATAAGTCCCCTGCTGATGATCTCCATTTCTGCACTTGTGTTTTGAAAACTTTAGTGAAGACCACCAAAATACTGCCACTTAAACACTGGCTCCTGAACATACATATGCTTCCTTGGAGATAATATCTTAAGTTTCCCTAAAAACAGCAGCATTACCTGCCTACACTCAAGTAAATGGTCATCTGCTTAACAGCAACAGTGCAGGGTGGGATAGATCTTAACCCCTTTGTTGCACGCATATGTCCTGCTGTTTTGCATGCTGTCTCTGTTTTTTTTCCCACTTCTAAGGTAAGGATGGGAGTAATGTTTCTCTGCCTTCCAGAGCTGTTACCATGACTGGTGCCATAAAACACAATTGCATGATGCTCAGGTACAACTACAGATACCAGGTAAGCATAAAACCACTTTACATAGACCTCTTTTCCCAGCACCTCTTCAGCCAAGAAAGAATAAGCAGGTACAGCCCATTGGAGCTTGTCTTTTCAGCTCCTTGCAAGTGTCCAAAAGAATCACTGCTGAGTAACTTCTTGGCTTCTTTACCTCAAGAAAAATATGCTCACATCTGTCAATACACAGATCTACCATACAGGAGGTCACACTAAGGCTTTTAACATATATCATTAGTGGCATTGTAAAGTTTTCATATGAGTAGTATAATATGTTAAATGGTACTCCAAAGGATCCATTATGTTCCACCAGTACAAATTCACTTTTTACACAAAGGTTTGGCATGATTAATGATCTGTTACGGTCTATTGATTAAATATTACCTGTTACAGAATTGCTTAAATACATATTTACAGGATAAACTGGAACAGCTCACAGTCATTACAGTCTTTGTGGTAATTAATAGGAATGTTATGTAAATACACATTTAAGTGATTTATATAATAGGGCTCCAAATAAGCTGTTCTAATCTATCATGCTGTAATGAATTAGCTCCTTTACTGTAGGTAGGTATCTGACCTCTACTGGAGTATGAAAGACCTGCTTATATGTCTCACTGCTCTTGCCTAGCTTCAGCAGAAAACCATGCCTGAAGAAGTTGCTGCTGGAGAACAAAAAGAGCAAAAAAAGTGCATTAGATGTGGTGGTAGTAGTAGAATAGGTCCTAAAAAGCTCTGTAGTCATCTTGGCTGGGGAATGACTTTGAGTCACACTTTGCCTCACCTTCACCAGCAAAAGGTCCAGGAAGGCTGCAGAAAAGATTAAGCCTGCAGGCAAAGAGTGCGCTGCATAGGTAGAGGCTGCGTCTCCCTTACGTGCCTTCCTTTCCCTACCCCAGAGTGCAGCAGTCACTTGGGAGCAGAGAGACACAAGAATGAACTTGGCCTAAAGCTTCTGAGGAGTGTGAGGACCATCAAATTGGACTGGACCTAGAAACCCAAGAGAGGCAAGTTGCTAGTATTCCATGAGGCACACTGCAGTGCTGATGCTCATAATGCTAAAGTGTGGGGTAGTATTTACTGTTCTCCCTTAGCTAGTGCCTAATCCAGATACAGGTATCTCACACAGTACTTCTCAGGAAGGATAAGGGAGAAACCACCTTTGGACAGGGACAAACTGGGGATTTTCAGTCCCTCCCAAAAAAAAAGGAAATTTGAGGAAATCATTAGGTTTCACAGAATAGCTGCTGGAATTCATTTTTAACTACAGGACTTGCCTTCAATTTATAATTATTATGGCTAATTGTCATTCTCTAGATTTTCAGTATGCCAGCAAAATATTAAGTTACTTCTGCTAGTTTTGGAGTGTCATCTTCACTTTGCTTTGGGAACAGTCTGACATGCAATGAAACAACTAAACCAGGCTCTAAGTTCCACTCATGGCTTCTTAGGACCATCTCTTTTTTTGTTTTGTTCACAAAAGGAATAATTGTCTATTCTAAGAATTCATATTATTAGTTTTAACACTTTCCCTTTCAAAATGTTCCCCAAATACATACTCCAGACAAAGCAGTCAAGCTTTGGAAATTGGACTTGGAGGGTCATTAGACATTCTATGCAGCCAGAGGTCTCACAGGCACAGGGGGTGAAGCGTAACAATGTTTTGGCATAACAGCGACACTCCCTCAGCCCCCAAGATAGTGAACCAAGGCCGTTCACCTGCATGGTAATGTGGAAGAAGACCCTGAGAACTCCCCTGCATCTTTGGGTGTGCGATGGAGCCCTGAGGCCATTTCTGCCTTCTCAATAGAAGTCAGGAAAGATGGATATATGACTACATGCATCCGCTAGCCACTGCCCACACTGTGCTGTGGATGTGGGAGCGGAGAAGACGCCTGCTCTTGTCTTAGGGCTCCAGATGCAGCTCTTGGAGCAGCTCTGACAGAGATGAGGGTGGTCCTCCACACAGCCACTTCTGAACTCATCTGAGCTAACCCTGGTGGGGGCAGGTTTGAGCCCTCAGCTGGTAGGCAGGCACTAATGAAATCCATTAAACTGTCAACATTTAGGGAACACTGTTTTACAAAACCACTTAAACATACCATGCAACAGACAGCTGAATTAGGCCTGTCTGCCTGTGTGGAGTCAGAAAGAGCCATGTTACTCTTTAGGGGATTGAAAACTACTTTGCAGAGCAGAGCCCTGATTTTTTCATTTTATTTTTAGCAATTATTCAAATGTACCTAAAATGGACAAGTACATTTTTACTTCCTTCATAGTAAAATAAATAAATAAATAAATCTTTCTATCAAAGATAACCAGCATCTTTCAAAAAGAAACAAAAACCCAAACTGGTATCAAATGGGTTTTGAAGAGGTGATTTGAAAGTGGGACGAGAGACACCAGCAAACAGGGTGAATGCCTGCATGCCATTGGAGCTACATGGCAGGGTGTTTTTAAGATGCACGGAAAAAGGTCAGAGCCTATCTCAGGTAAAAGACTGCAACATAGCCAGCTGGTGTGCTGGAGAAGTGAGCTCAGAAAAAAAAAATTAGGATCCCAGGTCCCCCAGGCCACTGGCAGCTGCTGTGAGTCTGTGTGTGTGCCACAGACTGTGACAGAAGTGACAAACCGAGTTGTCGGAGAGAGGCCAGAGCAGCCCAAGCCACTCTGTAAGACACCCTGCGGGGCGAGCGGTGGTGTGCTACCAGCATGGGCTGCTAAAGGAGCAATCCAGCCACCTCCTGCTTTGCTGGAGGTGAGGGACTGCGACTTGACCGGTAGGTCACTTTCAGTAGGAGATGTTCGAGGTGTGGGAAATAAGTTTGAGCATAAAGGAAAAAAGGTGAAGGGAGTGCTCACCGTGCTTTCAGTTTCTGCCCAGCGACATCTGGATATATCAGATCCACTGTCTGAATATGTTAAGGGAAGTTGTTTTCCAAAGGCTGTCTGTCTTGTGGTCTATCTTCTACCAGAAAAGATCAGGCGGGGGTGCTTTTAAGGAGCTTCAACAACTCGAGGAATATTTTGGAAAATATGCTGTATTTAGATAGATCTTTTCTTCTTGTCCTGTTCTGTTTCTGTCAATTCTCATTCATACAAACCTATATACCAAAGGAGCATTTTTGTTTTTTTCCTTATAGTTAATCTCATTACTGCTTATTCCTTTACTCAGAGCCATAGTTTCCCACCCTCCCCAAACTGGACTAGGGGAGTTTCATTTTCCTTAAAGGTTTTGCATTTGAATTGACAGAGACAGAGGTGACTTCTGAGACAAAGAACAGATATGATACAGAAAACACAAGGCAAACATCAGTGGAGTCCTCCCTAAACATCAGCGGAGTCCTCATCCCTAAATAAAACTGTGTCCTGAGTAAGGATGACAAGGAAACATGACCTCCCATGATCAGGAACACTTGGTTATCTGCAGTGAAGTTTTCAGGAGAGTGGCCATTTTGTGACACATACATAAACACAAAGGCGCTGAGCAGTATACATTGGCTTTAGACTCTCATCCTCTCTCCGTATGAGGACAGCCATCAACTAGCAACAAATGGTGGCCCAAAAGAAAGAAAGCTTTTATAGTCATCCCCAGCCTCGAAAAGCATTCAGTCTTCCAAACTGTAACTTCTGTGACATCACTGCCATCTCCCCAGCAGTGAACAGTGATGTCACAAGACAAGCATTAAAACTGCAGGTATAAAATAAACAGTCAAAGCAGGTAAACGATAAAAAAACACACAACCAATTTTCATGTAAATTTCCCTAGTTCTAACAAATGAAGGAAGGTGGAAAGAAGAAAAATAAATGATACATCTGCACAATTGGTTCTAAATAGAATGTTTTTCAAAGCTCACCAAGAGACACCACCGACTCTTTAACATTTGCTTTCCCACTAATTTGTATCCTGTCAATTTACAAGCTATTTCAAACACCACCTTTATTTAATAAAAATGCAAAGCACAATGGGGAATTTATGTAAACAAGGTTGGCAAAATATCTTTGTAGGACATTCTGGAAGGAGTTCAGGAAATGAATGAATTAATGAATGAACATTTTAATAGTTCAGTGTAACTGGGATATAGTCTAACCGAAACACTAGGCCTGACACTTTATTACCATATAAATATCCATAGAAGTGGACTTTGACAGAGTAAAACAGTCTCAAATCAACTCTCTGGTAGGAAGCCACGTGCCTCCTAGACCTTTAATAAAAAAATCTGCTACAACAGCACTAGTAATTATTATTATTCAACAGTAACATCAGAAACAAAATACTTTTCACTCAAAAATCATTAAGCATTTAACAAAAAGTATGGATCATTATTCTTAGGGTATGAGTGGAAGATTATGGTCTAGATTTTGAAAGGATCTACTAATTTAAAATGTCTTAGCCAAGTCAACGTTTAAAGCTAAAATGACCTAACTGGTCACAAGGCTTCTCGGAGTACAATAGAGAAAGAAGGAAAATTGGATTTTCTCCATGATGGATGAGTCTAGGAAAGCCCCATGGGAATTATTGCTTAGTGTTTTTCAAAAGATTTGCTTTTTGATTTCATGATGGTGGACAAAGGAAGGCTATTCAAAGAACCTGCTTCCGTTCTCTGCCTGGTTAAGCTGTCCACAAGACTACAGTGCCCCATTATTTGGGTCCCCAAACTGAGATTCTTGTGCTGGATTGAAGTCAGCCCCAGCTGACTTCAGTCAGCAGCCATTTGAACTAAAGAATCCCTTCTACAAATATATCTTGGCCACACATGATGTTCTGGAGATATAAAATTGACAAAGGAACAATACTTTTATGTTACAGAGGTCAAAGGTACCTTAAAAGTGCATGAATGGGTGCATTATAGCCAATTTTAAGCAGTAGTTAAAAAAAAAAAAAAAAAAAAAAAACAAACATAAAGAAAAACAATTTGTTGGACATTGTAGCAACTGTTCAGTCAGTTACAGAAACAGTTAATACTCATTTACTAGCCCTTCAGTAACTTTATATGTGTAGAGCCCTAATATAAGCTGTAGCTTATGCAGCTTCAAGTTTCAAAAAATGAACATCATAAATTCTGTTCCCAGCTCCATATTTAATAAGCAAAAGGTCTCGTTTTCCAGATTGCTGAGTAGTCTGTAATTCTCTTCACTTCACTGGGAGCCGTTGTAGACTCAGCATTTTCCAAAGCAGGCTAATTATTTAGTTGCCCAAACATGATATAAGAAAACTAACTCACAGCTAACTACTACAAAAGTAACTCTCTTGCACAAAAGTGGCCAAATCCTGGTTCTTCACAGAAGGGAAACAAGAAACCTAGATCACCAAGGGCAATGGGTATGTTCTAGGGTATTATCAAGACACAGGAGCTGGGTCAGCAAATAAATTACCTGGTTTTATTGAGCTGTGTTGCCACACCTAGACTACTCCTTGCACCCAAACTGTTTTAAAGCCGCCTCGGGTGTCTCCATTCTGTCACTGCCTGCCAGCTTGGCACACTCAGTGAGGGAACACTAGCACCCCTTAAGGGCTGCTCTTCTCAAAGGGAACAGAAATGGGAGATGACTTTACTCCCACATCAGCTGGTGCTGCGCAGGGAGTACATGACTTGACTTAATTTTTAAAGACCACAGGGGATATTCTCGGTTTGCTCACCCCATCACACCTGTAAGCTGCTTTTCTCCTTCACAGACAAAATACCTTCATCTGTAACCTCTATTAGGCATTTGTATGTCACTGATATGAGGAGGAATAATTTGGCTCCTAAGCAAGAAAGAAGGCATTTCCAAGGGAGACTTTTCATAGCAAAATTCTTGAAAGCCATGAAAGGACTGAAGAAACCAAGTCCTAGGGGCCTTCAGGTTATTCAAAAGAACTCAAGTCTCAGACACCAAAATAAGAGACAGGTTTCCAGTAAAGCTCAGAATACTGAGCTCATTTTAAAAATTTCTCATTTAATTCAGTGCCTGAATCAGAGTCCATCTCTTTCTGAGAGATAATACCTATCAACCAAAGAATTCAGCATGTTAACTGCTTTGCAAGATCTTCCAGGAATCTACTTCCCCTCCCTTGTGCTACCATTACATCTGGCATTAATGACAGACAAGTTATTTCTGGAGGAGGGAAATTCCTCAAAAGAATGGAAAGACTTCTTTTCCAGCAAAACGTAGTCCCATCCATAAAAGTAGAAGATACCCCAAGCTCTGTCACATACAGACCATCTGCCTACACAGCACTGAAAAAAAATCCAGGACATGTTTAGTGGATGAGGGACACCCAATTTGCATTTGGGGGAAGAGAGGCAGGGGGAGTTGAAACTGAACTAAATAAATAATCACATTATATTGCTTTACCTTACAACTAAAGTGTCTGCTGCCTAAGAAAATTCTGAAAATTCTTGCTGAAGCATACACAGAGTCAGTTTTAAAGTGCCCTTTAAAGTGGAAGCCCTCCTTAATGGTCTTAAACAAAACCAAGTACAGTGAAGTTCCAGATACTTTTCACAGACACGGATATTTTGTTTCCTCATTTAGTGTCTATTTTAGCACTGAGAGGGCTGATTAAAGTGAGAAACAGTATACTTCCAACAACAACTTCCATGATATCCAGTTTCCTTTCAATATCTGAAACAGTGTGGAGCACTTAGTCTGCACTGTTATCCTCTCCCATGCTATCTCAGAAGACAGAAAAGGAGTGCATAGAACAGAGCAGCTCGGATAACTGAGATTTCAGATACCTGTCCAAGTGGAGTACGGCTGACTGAGACTGCTCAGGAGTATGGACAGCTGTCAAACAGCATGTCAGGCTTTTAATATAGATGCCCAGAAGAAGAGGGAGACAGCACCACACAAGCCAAGTTCCACCTGCGTTTACTTTTTTGCCTGTAAATGCATGAACCCTGCCACTACCACTGATCAGGGCTTCAGTGCCATCCTCAATTATAGTCAAGACCAACCCATAATCAACCATCATCTACACCATAGACATACATTCTTCTACAGGCATTGGTTCCCAAGCAAACATTAATTTATTCTGCATTCTGTCTGGCTTTGTCTGGCTTTTACTTTCATTAAAGCTAACTGTGGTAGCTTTACCATGGTTTAAGCTAATGGTTAACCAGACAGATGAAATCTCACAAAATGGTGTTGTTGGACTGCCTCACTGAGACATAAGCAACTTCAGTGAAAGTACTGAGCCTTGAAGAAGACAGAGAAATGCCTTACAGCCTAACTCTGATGGTGGGGAGCCGTCCTTCCATGCTTTCCTGCCACTAAACCTATGCTTGCTTTGTAAAGTTGACAAGTGATGACTGAGTATTAATAGAAAATCTCAGAAATCAGTTCATGTGTGTCCAAAGCCATGATGTAAACAGCTCTTCATATCAGAAAAACTAGCAGCAAGCTCTGTATTCAGACCCAGACAACTGGATTAGCTAGGCACATTAAGCAAACAAGTGCTAACCTAGTCTCAGTGTAATTACGCCTTCATCTGTCTTCCCCTTTTCTAACTATTTGAAGTTATGTTTTTTCTTTCTCTCTGTGAGAGGGAACTACTCCAAGGAGGTTTGAAGCCTGATTGAACAAGCTTCAGTGGGGTCATGCCAGTGTAAACTGGAGTAAATAAGTAGGAATTCTGATTTTTGGGTACTTGAGTGTTCCTGAAAATTTTGGCTATTTGGAGAAGACTGCCCATGAATGACTGGAGTAGGATTGCCATCATATTTTTTCGTTACTATAACTTCATATACAGTATAAGCCCATTCTGTATTACATTTTGTACCTGACACAACCCATAAAAACAAACTTTGTGAAGAATGCTTCTGGAATCTGAGCCACAAATAAAACTGTAGCTACCATGTAAAGACAAGCTAGGCCTGAATGCCAGTGCATTAAAAAGAAATTTCAGAAATGTGTCTGGGTGCTTCAGAAAGTTCTTAGGTTGGTCAAGTGAGTGGAAGAGAAAGGAAAAACAAGGAAGACTCAAAGGCAGACTAGTTCTGGATCAATGAATAAAAGGATGGAGCTCAACTCATCCTTAGTCACAGACCCAAGGCTTGAATAAATGAGAAAGATACCACATGAGTAAATAGGAAGTCAACTGACTCAATTCTAGCTCCTCTGTCCTAATTGTATGTCCCAACATTGTCACTCCACACACTTCACTTTGAGCTATGCCATACAAAAGCGTTTTAACAGATGCTCAGAGAATCACCCAGAAAGTTAACACAGACTAGGCTGGGCTTTCTAATTCATACCTTAGCACATGGCAATCATTCTCCAAGACAGATGCACACTATGACCTTGGATAGGTCACTTGGTCCACTAGATTCAGCTTCCCACCCATAAAACTGGGATGAGAGTATCATTTCCTTCATCTGATGAGCAGGTTTCAGCTGCAAGGACTTTGGGGCAGAAACCATTGCTTGGCAACATCCTAGCAAAATGGGAGCTCTACCAGCTACTGCCACACAAATGTCCACAGGTATGAGTTTGAAAGTACTCATTTATGTTTGTGATTACAGAGTTGTCTGAATGGATAACTTGAGATAAATATCCTTTGTGTCCACACCTATCAATTTGCAAAACCAAGTCTAAATGATCCCACCTGTTCAAAACCAAACTCACTACTTTTGTTAACCTGGGTTTTCTGTATCCTTACTGCCCTACAGGGTTCCAAATATATTTTGGATCTTTTTTTACTTAGTTGGACTTTCAGTCTTTTTTTTCCTTAGTGTACTTCACCAGTTTCCTATTGCTGCTGCTGCTGCTACATAACCATTCGCAACAAACTTGGGTGTCAGGAGAGCTGTTGGGCTCTACTTGTTGGGTT
>VZTV01064916.1:0-17253 GCA_013400875.1 Anhinga rufa
CAGCTCCTTTTCAAACAGGTCTGATTTCAAACAGGCTCAAGAATTAAATATTCCCTTTTTTTCTGCCCTTTCTCAAGAGTTATCTGTGTAACAGACAATGTCACAGTTTGTTATTGTTCTCTTTTATGGTCCAAGATTTTTTGCTCTCTCATCTTCAAAGTCATTAGTTTATCTTTTTATATTACCTATTTTAAAAATCTTTAACATTACACTGAAAAAGAAGAGTAGAATGCAGGTTGTCAGTGCAGCCTTCAGCAGCCTAAACAAGGGACTGCTCTAAGACAACTCGAACACTGCCAGCTCAAATGCTCCACAAGTCTGGGAGAAGACAGATGCTGCCTTTTTATTAATATCTTCTACAAATGAGACTTGTCATTAAATGCAGGAAGAAAAACAAGGACTGGTACAATGTGAAAAATGAAAAGACAGGAAGTGTTTTTGGGAAAGCAATTTACAATGAAAGTAGAGCTGTTGTAAATGTGAAGTCTCAAGCTAAGTTAAAAACAGCAGTTAGGCTTAAGATGATGTGGAGAAAAACCTTAATGTTTTTATCAAAGACACACATCCCAAAATCTTCTTGACTAGTGGCATATTTAACCAATGTTAAGTGATCAGCCTGTAAAATATTTAATCAATTAACAACTTTGAAACATTTCCTAGCCAGAGAAAAACAATGCTGAGCTGCAATAACAGCTATCACGTTTTTAAACTGATAAATTGAACTAAACAATGTAGGCATTTACATTTCAGAGAGTAAGAGAAGAACAGAAACGTTAACATCCAGATACTCCTATCACTAAAGGAAAGTGCTAAATTTTTCAGATCAATATTCCCATGGCAACTTTGTTCCCGCCAACAATGAATACAAGACAATGGCACACCAAGTGTGTAAGATATGAGTGAGAAAGAGAATATCTAAATGTTTGTAATATTTTAATTCACAGAGTGCCAGAAAATAATAGCTGCATCCCTACAGCGAAAAAAATGTGGGCTGTATAACAGGAACACCTTTGCATCCGTTAGAGTAGGCATACCCTGGAAAAGGTTACTCAGAGGTTATGGAATAAGCACTATTCAGATTTCTAAAATCGAGAAGATAGCCATCTATCTGGAATTGTCTGGGAACAGGGTAATCTCACATGACACTAGCATAACAGCTAGACAACACATCTCCTCCAATTTTAGGATGCTAAATTACTTGGACCTCCTTCCCTCTTGTTATTCCCATTGACAGAGTCCTGCCTGTGCCTATAGACTTTAAAAATGGAAAAATAATATAACGAGTAACTCGATGCATTACTCAACTTTCTTCATGTATATGTTTTATTATGGATGTATAAAACTTGCAAGAACATTTTAGGATATGCTAGCAAATAATAATTAAAATTATATTACTAATAGGCATTTTCAGAACTAGTCTTTTGGTCCAAGATTTCCATTTCTCCCGGTTTCCTAGTCTAAGACACTGCCAAGAAGTCAGTGACTTTCTTCTATATTAGTAAAAGTCTTTGTATCTTCTGCCCAATAATCAAATTAACTTTCTCTTTCCCACATTACTATAAATCCATTTCCCTAGAGACTCAAACATAATTACCTCATGCTGTAAACTCGAGATATTTCAACACCAAAATCATTATATCAATTCATTGTCTGGGATGCATGTATCTACTTCAAACATTTTAGTACTTTAGCAGATGTATATGTAGGAAAGATCATAACAATTGCAGCATTTGTTCCTTGTCTTTGAATATCTGCTTATGTCTCTATATACAACAGGTAATTTTTTGTTCGTTCCAGCCTTAGTTTCCAGATTTGAGGATTTTAGTCAAGATCTGCAGAGCTAACAAACACAGCTCTTTTCAACAGCTTTCAACTACAGGGATATTTGGTTTGTTTCATTGCTGGGTACCATTCCTCAGCAAGTCACTACACAGATCTAGGTGGTTTCAGTGATGGTGAGGGACTGCTTCAAGAGCATCCTGGCCTCCCTGCCCAAACACACTCAGCAGCTCCGTATGCTGCTAACAGAGCACTGGGTTTCAGTATCCCACTCGTGATGCCCAACGCAGAAGCCTAGTGACTCGGGAGGTGGCACTCCTTGCCATTCGCAAAGCTATTCTGCAAGTGAGTGGCATACACTCAACCCTGCCTGCAGCCTAGAGCATTAAAGAGGGTAGGCAAACAGCCCACAAGATTCCCAAGGTTTTAGCCATCCTGGCATGTTCTTGACAGCTGTCTACATCAACAGCTACCAGAAGACAACATTAATGTTCGCCTTAGTGGCCTTACTCTTCACTAACAATTGGTTTCCTCTGAAAAAAACAACACATAGTAGTGATGAAATTTAAAAGTTAAGAAAAACAAAGATCATTTTAGGCCAAAATATACCTTAAATATATACATTTTGGAATGTGTGTATATATATATATAATGTGCACATATATATATAGACATATAATGCATATATAGGGCATGTATAAACATCTTTTTTGGCTGGCTTTGGAGAGAAAGGGAAGGAAAAGGAATTGAAAGATGGTTCTTCCTTTAGTAAGTGAGCCTTTCCAATAATCTTTGCTCTTTCATGTCACACTAATGCCACTAAGCTTGATGTACTGCTTTAGAGGTAAGGTAGGTGTAATAACATGTACAAAGGAAAAAAAGATATGGAGAATGCTTTTATTCTGACCCTTACCTGCAGTTAAATATTATTCTATGGGGATTTTTTCCCCAATAACATCAATGAGATTTATGATTAATAATATTTGTTTACTATTAATTATATTTGTTTCTACTGTTAATATCTTTAGTTCTAGGTTGCAACACAAGAGTTTGGAATAAAAGGTTATTCCATAGTACACTTCTGCGTCATTACTTGACCCTCAGATGATGGCACAGAGGGACTGGACCCCAGAATACCCTAGTCTCGCTGCTGTGCAGAACTCTCTATTCCTATTTGCTGTGCTACCACAGTACTCATTTCCAAGCAATTTTGAGTGAGTTCTCCAAGTGGCAGCTGAAGCAGAGGAGAGACACTGTAGTTTACTCTATTATCACAATAAAATTAAACAGAGGACAAACTCCACAGGTACAAGAGACCCCCAGCACAATGCAGCCTCGCACACAGAGGTCTGAAAATGCAGCCAAATCTGAGCCTACAAGGCAGGGCTCCACTCCCCCACTGCTGCTTAAGTGAAGCAGCTTGGAAAGTAGAGGGCACCTTGCACCTTTTTCAGCATCTGTTCCTTCTGAGTAGGATGGGTTTTTTCCCCCCAAAAGGCGTTAGGTCCTCTGGAGCTGTAGTGGTGGTGCTGAGAACATGACAATTTTACGGAAATCTTCTGCTTCAGAAAGTAGGTTGAATGCTCAGGACAGAGTTAAAGCTACTGTGGCTAAAGCAGTTTTATAACCAGTAAGACTGCTAGTTGTTGTTGATTTGCCAGGCATCTTTGGTACAGTACTTAGCACTTCCCAGTTCCTTCCTCTGTTGGATACAAGGGGGAAAAAATCTAGCATCAACCTGCATTGGTGCAAATTCAATTGTACCTGTAATAATAGGTATCAACCTTCTCACTTTATTTTCTGGGTATCCTTCTCCTTTTCTCCTGGACCAAAAGAAATTCTACCCGAGTTCTTTTCTCATAGCTTATTCAGTGTTTCGAATCCCAATATAAAGGGGGAGTATCATTATGCACCATTGTTATGGGGATAATGGGAGTAGTTCCAACAGCGTGCAACTTACCTGGTTTGTATTAACGCACTGGTCAGAGCACGTTGCATAGTCAAGAAAGGAAGTAATTCCTTATTGTGAAATATTCCATTCATAAACTTAATGAAATCTCACACTCTCAATGAAAACCCAGCCAAATTATTTTGGTACTAAAAATACCCAAAGTAGTTATTATCCTTTTACAAAGATATTTATACCCCTATCCCCAAAACATTAAGTACCCTTTATTTGTTCACCTTTCCCACTCACCCACCCAGGGTTAAATATCATTGCATTTCCATATGTGAAAGCTCTAGTTTGTTGTATCCCAGCACCTTATGAAATTAAACTTTAAGCCAGAAAATGTTTCATATTTATATATAATATTGCACTCCATTGAGAATCTAAGTACTTTTCTTTTTAAAATATGATACAGGCAGGTTACTGCTTTACAATCCAGTTTTTCCCGAAGTTGATGGTAACACCTCTTCACACTCCCTAGGTTACGCCTCACTTTTCCTTTCTGAAAAGCCACCTCTGCACACTTCGCAACTTGTCTAGTTGTTTCATTAGCTATTTGGCAGGGTGAAGTGTTGTGTACATCATCCAGGGTTATACTTTCACCCTGGGAAGCAATTGGTTTTTGGGCAGTATATCTGTCAGAGGGTTTTCTCTAGAACTTCTCTGTCTCTGCTAACAAGCAGGGTGAATTTTTAACAGAGAACAGACTACAAAAGGTTTGCAGCAATATAAGATTTTTGGATTTTTTTCCCCATAGTCACATGCCCATATTCTTTTTCCTACACATCCATGTAAAAACCACTGACTAGTTTTTTTTGTCATTTCTTTTTTGTTTGTTTGTTTCCCATGGTTTTGAGACATTTATCCACAGCTGTATACTCCTTGTGTGTCTCCACGGCCTTTCATAATCAGGAATTTAAAAGGAAAATGTGAGCAGAAACAGGGAAAAATACTCTTGGAGGCAACAATCCCAATGTTATGGACCAGATGAAGCTAAGAGAGCGACAGTAGTTTTCACATTATCCATGAGAACAGAATTTGTAACGTTTTTCAGCATTCTACTATCATTGAAATGCTTGCTTTGCTGCACCAAATACACCCAACAGTTTCTGATACCAACAGAAGAGGGTGTCTATCCTCTGTGCTTTGCAAAAAAAAAATAAAAAAAAAAAAATCAGCAAAACAGTCAGCGATCATCTGAATTGTCTGATTTCTTTATGACAGAGTTTTGGTGAAAAAGAAAAGTTTAAAGGAGGAAGGAATAGAAACATTGCATAGGCAGAAATATCATGCCTATTTTTGAATTGTGTAGCTTTTTTTATGCAAGACTTAAGTAGGTCAAATTAGTATTAAAATATCTTATTTGTAACGATGATTTTGCTAATAACTTCCAAGATTACTTTAATCACTTTGACATCCTCTATATTAAACTTCAGACTTCTTGCATTTATATATCTATCTGGTTTTGCACTTAGGCAGACCTTCTTATTAAGGAGGAAGCTTCAGTCTGATGACTTCTACAATTCCTACTTAAAAAAAACCAACACCTTTAACATTTAGATTATCTACACTATAAAATAAAAATTCAAATTACTGCCACAAAATCTAATGGGAGCACGTTGTTTGAATTCACTGAAAAACTAAGGTCATACCGCTCAGCCAATAAAGGTTTAAAGTAGGAACATTAAAAGAAATAAACCAGAATAAAAATGGGCAGTAAAACATTCTGAGGAGAAACATGGATTGTTGGTTTGGGGTTTTTTTCTTGCTTGGAATATATAGGTGGCAGTAGGGCATACGTGAAAGGCACTCAGCATGGAAATAACTCCAGGGACTTTGTCATTGGCTTTGGCAGAAGGAAATTATGGTAACGTTGAATAGGGAAAAAAACCCTCCTCAATACATAGGAGCTGCCTTTATGTCCCAACTTCCCTTGGGGCCAAGAGGATTAAAGAAAATAACCCCACATAGATAGGAAAAAGGAAAAAAAGAAAAAGAAAAAAGACTGCCCTCCCACTAAGACAATGGTCTCTTCTAATGGCTCAGTCAAGGACAACACCTGCTTACAAACTGCTCTTGTACAAGTGCTCATTTTGCACTCCAAGATAAGCAATACCCATCAATATTGGTAAATACATAAAATATTCACGCTGTGTCCACCTGTTCCAGTCTATGCATTAGGACCGTCCTAAGCACCATACCTCTGGAACATCACTTCTGCAGCAGCCTGGAAGATCATCCGCTACTGCCCCGCAACTGCTGGTCTAAACCCAGCATTCCCCAAACCCCACATGGTCAGGAAACTGAGTATTGCATTTGATATCCTTGTTCTAATAACCATGAGGAGGGCCCAAGGGTCTCCCCAGGCAGTACTCCAATTCAAAGCTGTCAGTTCTCTGCCCAGTACTTACTCACAGCAGAGAGTAGCATTGTGTTGCTTGTAAATGATGAAAGATTGCCTAATTCTTCCCTAGTACATTCACATACATCTGCAGAATGCAATACATGAGTGACAAGAGGCAAAGAATGTTTTAAAGTAATAGTTCATCCTGCAGGAAACAGCTTCACCTGCTGTCTTGGGGGCTAAAGAAGTATGCTCCAGAGTACAGAAATAAATTAGAATTATCAACACCCTAGCAGGGGAAAAAAAAAAAAAAAAAGAAGAAATGAGGTTCAACAGAAATAATAGTTTCAGTCTTTCCTTTTGAGCAACAATAACGTTACCACATACATTTCCCAAATAGTTACAGTTCTTTCTTTATGAAGACACCTACAGGCTCATTCCATTAATATATTCATCAATGACACAGCGGGATCAAGTGCACTTTCAGCAAGTTTGCAGATGACACCAAGCTGAGCGGTGCAGTTGACACACCTGAGGGATGGGATGTCATCCAGGGAGACCTGGACAGGCTGGAGAGGNCCACGGAGGTGATATGGGGCTGGAGCACCTCTGCTGTGGAGACAGGCTGAGAGAGCTGGGGTTGGTGAAGAGAAGGCTCCAGGGACACCTTATTGCAGCCTTTCAATACTCAAAGGGATCTTATAAGAAAGATGGAGAGGGACTTTTTAGGAAGGCCTGTTGTGATTAGAAGGGGTAACGGTTTTAAACTAGAAGGCGGCAGATTTAGGCTAGATATAAGGAAGAAATGTGTTACAATGAGGATGCTGAAACACTGGAGCAGGTTACCCGAAGACGCAATAGATACCCCATCACTGGAAACATTCCAGGTCAGGTTGGATGGGGCTCTGAGCAACCTGACCTAGTTGTGGGTATCCCTGCTCATTGCAGGGGGGTTGGACTAGATGACCTTTAAAGGTCCCTTCCAATCCAAACTATTCCATGATTCTATGATTCCATTTTAAACATTTTATTAATGAGCTATCCACTGAACAACTTGATAAATTCTACTTCTTCCCATGCTTTCAAAGGAATGGCTATCAAGCTATTTTGCAAAGCAACCTCAGTCAGTATACTTCCAAGGATTTTTTAATGTGTCATGTCAGGTGACAAATATCTCTTTTTACCTCCACTAAGTCAGAAAAGAAGCCAAATACCTCAGGGAGACTGTTTGATATTTGCAAACTTTGAAAAATAAATGACAACACATAAATTGTACCTACATAGAAGAATACGGACATGCAGATAGAACAGATTGTTTTCATGATATAACACTAAAAAATGGCAAACTTTTATTTCCTGGAAAAAATAAAGCCTTCTCAGTTCCTAATTATCTTGGGTCATTTTTAGATGGCAAACATTTTATCTAATGTGGTGGACTGTAAACAAATCTAGTGAGTGGAATTTTTCAGACTACAATATCCCTTTTCCTATTCACAAAATGCTAGCAAAAAAAATCTTACAGTAGCTGGTGTGCATCTGTGTAACGTAACAGCAAAATTGGTGGAGTATTATGTTTTTCACACAGTCTACATGGTATTGTACAATAATGAATTCTTTAGATATTCTGATTAATGCATGAATATACCTGAGGGATTGACCAAAATAATTTAAAAGGGAGGGGAGGGAAAGGGAGGAGAGTATTCATTCAAGGTTAAAAATAAATTTCTCCATATTTACTTCCCACATTAATTTTTTTGGGTCACATTATAATCAACCCTCAAGAAGTATATATTAATTTTGAATGCAAGGAGGCTGATGAATTTCTAATATTATGTTTAACAATAATATGTGAACAGTCTAAACTACCAAACTAGTGCATCTAGGGCAGGACAAAGCTAAGCCTGCCAGCCAACTGCAATATGTTCCTACTTTTATCCCCATCAGGATTTCACATTACACTTTTGGCTTCAGCATGGATGAAGAGTTGTTATTGGTTTCTCTATGATAGCTGAGCTGAACTGTAAATTTAAAGCTGGACCATTACTTCTTCAGCTCTCCACTAATGACCTACTTCTGTTTATCATCATCCTCATCCACCATACTTAAAAGCTATGTGGGCTGTTTATTCTGATTTTTAACATGGCCTAGCTTGATTGTTTGGTTTCAGTGCATCATTGGCTGCTTATTTTCAGTACTATGGCTTTCAATAACCACAGCATCACCAAATACAGTAACAGCATTTCTTGAAAACACACTTCATAATGTATAGTTAAATGACTTTGGAAAAATTGTATCTTTTTATAATTTGGCAAAGCTTATCTTCAGACTTCTCTTTTCTGTAGTACTCAACACCTTGTTTGCTTTTAAACCATTAGTTCATGTGTCCTGCAGATAAATCATAGGCTTGGAATGATCAGAGCAGCCTGGTCTTATACAGATTATATCACAAGGAATCTGAAAAAGCTATACACTTTTTAATGAAAAAGTTTACACACTTGTTTAAGAAATTAGTAGGACCAATTAAAATCAGTATTTTACTGACCCTTCCCCACAGACCTCCTATTTTTATTCAAGCATTCATGTCTCATTGTCAGTGCTGCTGTTCTGCTACGGTTACAGGCTGCGTTGGATGGATCTGCACTGATCCCTCAGACAAATTCGTGGCCTGTTTCCACTAACAGAAGTAATACATGTCTCTGTTAGACAGACACACAATAAAAATGAAATACTGACAGGAATCTAAATAGCTGCACTTAATCTTTAAATATTTCTGTTTATTAAGAAGTGGTGCAGAGAATGCCCTGAACTCCAAGCCAATAAAATCCACATGTGGTCTTATCAGGCTGGGACCAGGAAAAATATAACCATATCATACAGTATCTCATGTAAACTAATTAGACCTACTGCAACTGATTCAATTTGCTGGATCGCAACTGAAACCAGACATACAGCTTCCAGACTGGAGCTGGCGGAGGACAGAGTTGCAGCATGGAGTGGGTAGGAGGCAGCATCTTCTATCAGTGCAGAGGGACATAGCTTACCTCTGGGGCAGTCGTGCTGCACACGGTTGAAATATAACTAAGGCTTAGGATGTTACATTGAAAGGAAAGTAACACATTAACTAGTTATCCTAGTTTATAGAGGCAACCAGACTTGGGAATTCAAATAGTGGAAGAAGTAAACATGAAGGTCCTACCTGGAGTTCGCATCCCTCAGTTTCTGAAAACAGCTTAGTTTATAGTATGGGGAGACGTTTCAGACAGAAGTGAATTAATAACTATGTCAAGAAAGAAATAAGGGATAAATAAGAAACAGGTAGTAATAGAAAGCATTAGTCACCAGAACGGAAATGCAAGTCACATAAGTCATGCCTTGCAGGGATAACAGACAAATGCTCAGAATCACACTGAGCTGGAAGGTGTAAAGAAATAAAAAAGGGGCAGAAAAAATGGCTCTTCAGCTGAATATTTCTGTAAGACAGACATCAAAGAAAGAAGAAACTTTTTCTACCTGTTAGGCATAGCATAAATCATGTCATGAAAATAAGACAAGTAATTTGCTTTACATTTCAATAGGATCAAGACAATGATCTCAGGGGGAAAAAAAGCAGGTGAAATAATGGAAAAACAGGACAAATAGAAAAGGATATTATTACAACTGAAGGATGAAAAAAAAATGCAGAGCATGATAAATCCAAGAATCTAGCCATAAAATTACAGATCCAGTAGTGAGTTCTTAAACGAATTATCAAAATCATGGGTAGTTTCATGTGTAGACTAACAACGTAAGCATTTGTATTTAGGTGGGAAGAGGGATAGGAGAGTGGTCTGGACCATTTATATATGGCTGCTCAACTGACTGCTTTAGTACGTCAGAGCAGCTTTTCATTTCTTAAAGAAAAGGACGTAGGTTTCCATCCTATCAAGCAGAACTTAACTCAGATAAACGCTGCACCAAGTACTGTGTGTTTATATGACAACTGTCACTGGGTGCTAATATCACAAAATAATTTTACATTGTCAGTTTTTATCTTGCATAAGCCAATTAAACTGAAACATAAAAGGTAAACTGGCAAAAGTAGATGTTGGTATGTTAAGAGTGCTGCACTGGCAAACATAGCTGTACTCAAAATATTGATCACTAGTTTTAGGAGGAAAGTCAGATATCAAGTTGTCAAGTCAAGCTGTTCTGTAAACTGCAAGTAAACCTGGGATAGAATGGGAATTTTTTTGTGTTGTTTGGGGATTTTATTTATTTATTTAAAAATAAGGTATTAAGCACCAGGCAAAACCAGGTGTTTCTGGTATTAAAGCAGGACACATTTTTATGCCAGTCAACTTTCATTCTAGGTCATTTCTAGCAAAAAAAAGGCAGAAGGAAAACAGAAAGGTGCGAAGTCATCAACCAAAATTGCATTTGAAGACAATATTGAGGTTTCTTCAAAATTGTTCGGTTTCGCTGAGCTTTCTTTTCTTATTTTCCAATTTGAGCAAAGTAAAATAGATGTAGTTGCTGGTGCTCCCAGTGCTGCTGCCTTCCACCACCCCAGATGAAATGCACTTAAATAACAGAAGGAATGTGTATTCACATGAAATTTTACAGGCATAAACTATTTTTTAATCAGTTATAGATGATCCAGTCACATCAAGAAGGTAGCTTTAGTAGGTTTTATACATTAGCATTAAGTATTTTATATAAGCTCTGTAATAGGCTTGAAGAATTCTGTAGATTTGAAATTTCAGTGTAGATGGATAACAAAAGTAGCCATGGGCTTTTGTTTTGTCTTGAACAGAAGTTGTCACCTAAAGTTCATGAAAAATGTGACAGATCTGCACATTGATATTCAACTGCTGTACTTCATAAATACTTTTTTAGTGAAATGAAAATACATATACTCGTGGTTTTTTCTACTCAAATATGAGATGTTGCCTACTGTATATTTTTATAATGAAAAATTAAATAGTTTAAACCAAAAAAAAAGAATTACCCTGACTTAACCAAAATAACAAATTAGACTGTCTGGGCTGCACATCTCAAGTAAGCTTTCCCTCCCCCCAGCCTGAATAAGCAGTGGTGACAGTTTTGCTGCAGTGGCATTCATAACTGGCTTCAGGCACTAAGTTTTTTGATTGCTGCAGCTGATGTGGTAGATTTAACCTGAGAGATAAGTTAAAATAAACAGGGTGTGATGGAGCTGACAAAATGGGCATCTGGAAAAAACACTAAGATCATGACAAAAAAAGGGTATTATCCAATACAAACCTTCAAAAAGACTGTGTTTTTCAAAAAACATGTATTGATAGATTTTAGCTTTACTGGCTAAACTAATTTACTGGTGTTGAACCAGAGTTTCAATATGTATAATTAGATTTAGCTATGACTGGTACTCTTTGAATCCAGCCATTCCTACCAATTTTCCGCTGCACAGTATATAACTAAAAGTCAAAACTACATTATTCAAACAGTCAGAATTGCTTGGAAATTCTCCTAACAGATAAGGTCTTAACTCTGCTTCCTCCCAAGTCAAAGTCTTTCTAAATGCAGCTAAGAAAAGACGTTGTGTTTGGTTCATTTTTACCAGTTATGTCAATGTTGCTGACATGGTAAAGTTTTCCATTGCATTGATCAGCGGAAGCAGGGGAATTGCCAAAGAATCTGGTTACGTAGCCCTACAAGTTTTGAAGGAACCTACATTTGTCAATGCAAGAAGCAGGATATTGTCTGCATTCGGGCTTTACCCATGCACTGTGTTGACAATTTCTGGATTTTGCCTATCTTAAAACTTGTATTTCACCAAGCTTTCATTAAGCTTTGAATTTGTGTAGATGGCAGGAATCTCAGTCAAAAGGATCACAGGATACAAATAACTCGCTGTGATTTCCATGATTAGAGTCTTAAAATAAGAATCACTTGGGAAGTTCTTTTTAGTGAGATTATCATTGTCATACTTCTGGAGTTTCGGTGGTTTTAGTGGAAAAGCTGTTTCTAAAAAGCATCACCTCTATAAAACCATTAATGTGGGACAATGTATGCTGCAGCATGGACAGATCAGGACCAGCTGATGCTTTTCAACTTGATTTGCATTTTCCTAGCTCAAGGTGATGCTTTGTTACTGGCATTGATGACTCGAAGATCAGATGTATTATGAAAACAGTGTATTCATGAGTTCAAGGGCAAGAGCAGAAAAAATAAGTAAATTAATCTTTGAAAATAAAATTCAGAGATATACAGTTACAATCACAGATACTTTTCCATTAATGCTTCTTTTATTCCAGTTGGCCATGTTGTTGATTAAATAAAGCTGTGCATAAAGATCAGTTACAAAGGTTGCTACAGATGAACAGTATCAGCCCAGGAACAGAATCTTAATAAATTGCAAAAGTAATTTATTTTATATTAAAATTTAATCAGATTAGTCTATTTCTAATACTGTATGCTAACAACTTGGGCCCATAGTCCCTCCCATGATATTACTGTCACTGCCATAATGCTACTTGATTTATATGATATTAAGCAGCAGTTCAAAGACAGACACATTAGACATGCAACTGTCTCTAAGAAGAATTTTAGGAGAACTGAATCTTTTTTCCGTTGCATTGTAACATTTCTATCAGATCTTTTACAGCTGAAGTCTTACAGCTAGAATACAAATGGTAAATTCTTTAGTTGCTTGCTTCATCTGTTATAGTAAAGGCAGCAATAAAAACAGCAGGCACATTGAAAGATAGCACCAACCATCTTTCAATATTTGTCTAAATTTATTTGACATCACCTCTTTAATACCGGATTGAGTTTGGCCTTATGACCATTTAAGATAAGAGAGAAAAAGATCTTCCCGTCATGCAGCCACATGGGGGTCCCCAGAGCCATTGCTCCAGGCTTACAAGGAAGGAGAGGGACTGGGCTTTAGCACAGCAAGTGAGTGGTGAAAGAAGAGAAACCGCTGGAGGGTAAGTTTCTGCAAAAGGAAACACCAAGAATCCTTTGACTTCTTAAATGCTGGTACAGGGCAGTCAGCCACCATCCAGACTTCAGATCTTACTTAGGATAGATAAATCTTGATTTCAAGAAAAGGATCCAACAGTGCTGGAATTAATTCCCAAGCCACGTGCCTTCAGTGCAAACCCTCTGACCCATACCCCATATCACAACAGCAGGGTTTAATGCCAACACAAACACCCCACAGCTACAACAGGCTCCACACTGGAAGGAAGAGAGTCTGTCCTTCCAGCCAGATACAAATGGAAACAAGCACTGGTGGCCAACGCCACACCTGAGCACCCACAAGTAAAACGTCCACGTGCTACGCTACAGTCAAAGAGATGTACAGTCAAGATGTACCCCTTGAGCTGGGAGTGCCAATAAACTTTTGCAGATTTGCCAGCTGTTCTTCCCGGTCTAACTTAATGCCACCCAAGCCCCAAACTTGTACCGACACTTGGCAGCTCGCCCCCGTGAGCCGGCTGGACATCATCAGGAGCACAAACGCACCACAGCCCCGTTAATGCTTCCACCAGGCTCCCATGATTTCAAGCAAGAGCACTTCCTGGCAGGAGAGGATTTGTTGCCCAGAACTCACAAGGAAAATGTTCAAGAGGAGCAGTGTCTGTATCCCTGGTAAGCATGGGGGAGGGGAGGGTGTCTCAAAGAATCTCATTGATCTTCAGTGCAGATTAAACCACCCTCTACAGATTATCACTGGCCAATGTTACCAATGTAGTTTACAAATTAATGGTAGGACTGCATCCATGTTAATCACACAATTGCCAATACTAAAGACATCTAACATTTTTTTAAATTATAAGAAATACTACATTCTTCTTACTTTTCAACAGCTCATCTTCCTCCCTGGCCTTAACCACCTACAGGTCTGCCGTGTAACTCCCACATTGCACTTTGAAATGTTACTACCAAGTACAGCTGCAGCAGAGAGAAAATTTGGAGTTTTTGTCTTGGCTGAAGGTTCTAAACTACTTCAGCGGTAACAAACAGCCTGCTCAGGCCTGAGCCACAGGACAACACAATTCATCACTGTAAAAAGCTCTGGTTGCAAGCGAGAGGGAAAAATACAGATGAATTATCCAATTAATAACCCAGAACAACTCCAGCAAATGAGATTTGTGCATGCATTGTGGTGTGAAAGTGAAGAACCCCTCCCAGCACTGCTGGCACTTCTATCCCTGAACACTTGGGAGCACCTGCCAGGACAGGAGCGCAGCTACAAGAGAGACCTTAACCGTTTGTCACAAGTCGTCTATAAAATAAGGTCACCCAGGAGAACGAAGCCAGAGAGGGCATTTAGACATCTCTTATACTGATAGATGAAGATAAGATATTATTAAAATGGCCTAACAAATATTTAGCATACAGCCAGCTGCTTTGACAGTGTCCTCAGCTGAGGCTGCTTCTACCGGCCCTTCAGATCGACTTCCACCAAAAGCGTGCCACTCCAAGCGTGACAATTTGCTCATATTTAGTCCTAACTCAAAAGGCATTAAAATAAAACCTTCAAGAAAAGAAAAGGCAGAAAGGAAAACTTTAAACACTCAGAATTACACCTACAGTCACAGTAACTTCCTTCTCGCTGCCAAGGCAACTAACACTTCTGCTTTCCTTTTCCCTTTGCTGGACTCAAGGGTCAGTTTACTGATTTCACACCACCTTTAATTTAACGTGCCTTTAAAAGCAAGCTCATTTCCCTCCACTGATGCTACATGCTTTCACTCTACAATCATATGGCTGTATTTCAGCTTTGGGAGGGGTAACGCTGTTCGTTCCCTAAAGTCACTATATGGCTGTGGGAGTGGAAACGCTCCCTGCCACAGCTGTCTCCATGTAGGTTGCTACCCCAGATTAAAAAGAGTATGCTCAGCTTTCCAGTTAAGCCTATTCATTTTCCATGTATGCCGGTAAATGCCGACACTTGTATTTCTCCCCAATATGGGATGCTGTTACAGTATCTGTACACACAGAAGGATGTCTCAACACCTATCCCTTCTGATTTTCATCCCTAGACCTCAAAGCATCATCAATGACATTCGTTCCCTATTCTACCCACCAGAGAAACTGTCATCCAGGCAGGAAAGTGACCCATTCAACAGTTCAAAGGCTGAGCTGGAAACACAACTCAGATCTCCATAAGATGGATGCTCTACCCACATTTCAACAGAGAAGAAAAAGGAGCAGGGGATTTTCCAGGTGCCCCTTTCATCACAGGATATGTATTCAGTGGGGATCTAGCAGATAAATATGGTAAAAGGGGCTCTGGCCTCACAACCCCATCCATCAGCACAGACCTTTTCACCTCAGCAGAGCTTCACCGACTGCAGAGAAATTTCATGAAGGCAGCATATTATAAAAACATGGGTGTTATTAAAAGTGGATTTGTCTGAGAGTAAGCACATATTTCATGACAACGCAGCACTATTTAAAGAACATTTTTTTCCTTTGCTCTCTTTCAGAAGAAGGGTATTATTTGTTTTATAATGTAGCTTAAAATACCTCTTTAAAATCCATAAGATACTATGGAAGCTGACATGTTCACAATGAATAGCTTCTCTTTCAGATTAATTTCCGTTTTATTCTCTAAGTGGAGCACACAGAAGCAAGCTTTATACTAAAAGTGAGTTAAAAGTAGAAGCTGTTAAAATGAGGATTGTTGTCTTGCACAGCTCTGAAGGAATTATAAGTCTGCTTTCTAAATAGGGATAGGTGGGATTTAAAAAAAAAAAACCAAACAAAAAACAACCCACACCAAAACAATTACGATGTATCAGGAACATTTATGAAGGATAAGTACTATATGTAGTTAAATAGGTAAGTGGCATCCCTCCTTTCCAAACCAAAATAACTGATTCTGTTATGTCAGGTTTTGGACTTACATTCATGCTCCTGAATATTTTTTTAGTGAAGGCTGGTTTCAAGTCATATTCAGTTAAACATTTTAAAACATAATAATAAAATGGCCATATCACACATTATAAACTGTGTTTAAACAGACCATTTATCCCCATTGAAAGCCATATTTTAATAGCTGGAACAGAGAAACCATGCCTTTACCTCAGCCAATTTTTGCCGTCTAAGGAGAAATGTTGAGACCAATATTATAGTGTTTCCTACAGCATATTATACAGTTTCATTTACCCAAGTCACCAAATTATGAGACGATGGACTTCAGGACAACTTTAGAAACTTAGTTGTGTTGGTGTCCAAAGTAACTGTTTTTAAAGATTTCTTTATTTTGACGATCAAGTGCTCCTTATTTTTATTAATCTTGTTATTAATAACATTATCAATCTTTATCAAGGCTTATTGTTACTGCATCAATAAGATATTCTTAATCTTTATTTTTAATTTTAAAGGGATAATGAAGTCTCTATCAAGCTCCCTGGATGAAGAGAAACTCCCTGAAAGGTCCTTCTCTGAAAAGGTCATTCTTACCAGCAACTTTTCTATATACTTAAAACTGATTGTGGCATTCAGCAAGTTTCATTTTTCATCTAAATTATTCAATACCTGTAGGAAGCCATTCTGAAAGCTTTTTTCACAGCATGAGATGAAACATTAAGTGGACGAATATTCGAAATGGTAAAGTTACTAGGCATCAGAACATCCAGCCAAAATTAGTGCCAAAAAGAAAAACAGCTGGCTAAATTCAAGGAAGAGTAAAGAAAAGCAGGCTTAGTTAGAAGACAAATAGACTTCAAGAAATGTATCAACTGTGGTATTTTCAAGGGCACCTCTCCTCACACTGGTTAAATCACTTTCTTTATATCTTTCTGTCCTGTTCACTGCTTATTTTATGCTTATGCCTAAAAGCGTGCAGTCTTTCAGATACTGACCTCCTCTAAGCAACCTACCTGCCTTGGACCTGCAGTAATTATTGCTGCTGTACTTAATCGCTTCCAGGAATAAGGTCGCACATCCAAAAAGTTTCATAGGTAACTCAGCAGCCCACCTGCCTATGCAAGCCAAGGTCTGATGTGCTATTCAGTACTCACTAGAGGATGGCTTCTATGTGCGCAATACTTGATTTCTCTTTCCATAAGTCTGGTTTCTAAGGGCAGCTATGGTCTAGTGAAACATTGCAACTAATAAGTGCCACGGAAGGAAGTAACAATGCCCTACCAGCAGTTGTATCTGCAGCATGCGCCCTGCTTCAGGGAAAGGGAATAACAGCAGA
>VZTV01064917.1:320-11517 GCA_013400875.1 Anhinga rufa
CTGCTTTTCTTTCCTTCTCTTCAAAAAACCCAAACCAAACCAAAAACAAAAGAAGGGGGAGAAACAGGTATCAATCCGAAATAAGAGTATGAGAATGATACAAAATGAAGAAACTCTCTTCGTATCAGATTATGGATGGGAGAATGAAACTGCAATAACATAATCTAAAATGCTATGTCTGGAATAAAAATTCTATAGTTAGTATTTTCACATATCCAAGTGTTGATATAGGTGGTATAAAAAATGTTGTAGTCAGTTCGTTAATTTTGTAGAAGATCTCAGGACTGCTTTCTGTGTTTTCTGGAACAAGGACATCTAAAAATAGAAATTGCATGCAACAATAATTGCGTGTAACTCTAGGTTGTAACACTTGAGAAAAACAGGACAAATAAATGACACTGATAACCTGATTTCATGGTTAACCTTCGTATGTAGTTCAGTATATACTTGCTATCCAAATGTACTCTGTAATTGTCCAGGGACCATTTCCAGAAACAAATGCATCTAGCAATGGAATAGAAGTAGTGCTCTGAATAATTTCTCACAGTCTTTTCTCAAGACACGTTCATGCCAAAGTGCTCTGTCTCTTTGTTTTCAGAGTTGCAATAGTTTCCAAGTCTTTTGAAGGAAAAACTGATCGAACAGAAGACTGGTATGGAACACAGTACAAGCAAGAAGCAATTTCTGATGAAGTTATTAAGGCATGTTAAAGCTTTTAATATATTCTAATATATGAATGTGAAAGACAGTGGTAAATTCTTTGTCTAATTTTCCATTTAGTTGAAGGGAGAGCTTAAATCTGCTGCTCTACATAGCCTGAAAATTGTACAATGAGTCTTCAATATTATGAGAACTAAGGATCTTACGTTAGTCTTCAGATTTCAAATATTTATTATATAGGACAGATACATTTTAATGTTTTTTTAAACCATGTTACGTACAGGGAATGTTATACCATTTTTGATATAAAAGATTCATAATATGCAGTGGCTACTTAAAAATGTAAGCGTTAACTTTTTAAAACTTAATTAACTAATCTGTTCTTAAGAAGGGAATCTTTTTACAACTGCTCTATGTATCTGTGTCTCTGAAATTGATTTTTGCAACTTGGAAAATGAGTACATTTTGCCAATTAAATGAGCTTCTATAAATCAAAAACTCCAACAAAGGAGGTGGGCAAATCCTTTACTGAAACTTGTTATTGATCTATTCTTTTAAGAAGAGATGGCTGTAAAATACACCCTAGAGCTAAACTGGACCTGCTGAGCATGCTTTGAACAGACATTGCGTAGGAACACTTTGCTTCTTTTAGCTTGTCCATACCTATGTTCTTGATTAGAACTCTTACTTATGTATTTAGTTTAATACCTTCATTTAGAGTTCACAGTAGCACAAAAGATGAGACATAGAACCACCTTCCACTCTACTGTAAACTTTCAAAAATTATTTTTTATCTGTTGTCTTCCTCCTCGGAGCACTTAATCCTGCTGATAGCCTACTCCAACTTGGTTTCCCAGATATTTCTCTTCCTGTTATCGTAATAGCATTTACACATAAGCTAGTGGAACACATTTTTAAATATTTTGTTACAGCGTAAAATAATTAAGTATATATCCATTAATTAAGCAGAAATTCTGCTTAGCCTCGTTGTTTCACCTATTTATCTAGAAATGGCAAAATGCTGACCTGAATGGGAAATTCAAGCTTCCAATGAAGAATGAGTTCATTCCTACTAACTTTGAGATTTTGCCATTGGAAAAAGATGCGACACAGTACCCTGCCCTTGTCAAGGTAAGCTATCTGTACTTGTTCTGTTTGCTAGCTAATAATCTGGGAAGTTAGCAGTTAATTCCTATGTGTTTTTAAAATACAGATCAGGTCATATTCCAAAGTATAATAAACAAAAACTTAAAGATACTGCTAGAAAGACAGTAGAAAGTTCATTCTTGCTAAACTTTGGATTATGGCTATTTGGGTTCCTATGAAAATGAATCTACTAACAGCTTGAACTCTCTTTGGGCTTTTGAAAGTGTGGTAACAATTGACAGAAATAATATTAAAGCTCTTTATTCAGCAGAAGGGTGACTGCCACTCTTATATTTTTTTGAGTAGTGTTTGGTAAGTCGAGGGTGTAGACAAGGCTATTCTTTGGTAACTGTATGGAAAAAGCTTGTGATTGCATGGAAAAAGGGAGAGAGAGATGTAAACATGTAAATAAATATCACGCTCCAGTCTCCTGGAAACGTTATTTAATGATCTCAATATGTTTAGCAAATACCAGTTTTTCTGAGTACCTACCGTTTACTAAAAATTACTTCTCACTACTAAAGCATAGTTGTCTTTGCTAACGCTCATCTCTGTTCTAGGCTTAGTTGGAGGGTAAATAGGAGAAGTCTTCTGCAATTACATGGTGTATTCCTGAATTGAGTATTCCAGCTGAAGCACTTTTTGCACACTAGATTAATACGTCTACTTTAGTGCAAAGACATCCTTCAGGAAAACATATTTGTTCTGCACAGGGCATTTTAGGTATATACTTGAAGTAATATTATTAACAGAGAAGGACTTTGAGCATATGTTTATGTTCATCCTGAACTGAAACGCTAAACCTCAGCAGGGACGCATACTATGGCTCTATTAACACTAATTGGTTTGCTACAGAAACTTGATGGTCCTTCAGTGCCTCTGTAGCAGCTAGGCAGTTGATCCACACAAAAGCTTTGCTTTAAGGCATCATTGTTGCTTTAGAAATATATTTGCTTTTAGTTTTTCCTTTCCCTTTAAAATATGTTTCAGAAGGGAACATGCTTTTAAACTTCTGTACTTGATGAAATAGACATTATTTATTTTGCCTGCATCTCTCTTATTTTCTCCCCAGCTATATGTCTGTGTCATTTCCCTTTTCTGGGCCCTGGCATTTGTCTGACCCCACAGCAAAACATTGCAAGAACTAAATCAGCAGAGATTAGCTGTACAAAAAAAGAGCAATTTTTCTCTGTTTTATATGCCTAACTGAGCTTATTACAGCCTGGAACAGTGTTGTAGAGAAAGGGAGGGACAGGAACAGAAGTGCAGGAACAGGATGACCATTTTCACTGGCTGCGTGTCACTAGGTCACCTCTGTTGTAATGGCACATCTTGCCCTGAAAAGCCCTCAGGAAGGAGGGCATTTAGGATATGGGCTTTGGCCTGAGGGCCAAATCGTTATTATGGTCTGCAGCCTGCGGTCTCCAGCTATTGGATCAGGTCTCCCGTACTACAGACAGGCGCTGCTGTTTATCATTCTGTCCCTGACATCAGATGTATTCTAAACTGCGTAGTAGCAATGTAAGAGAAAATTTTTTTTTTTGTCTCGGAGAGAAGCTGTAATTTGGCTTTTTAGTATGAGTTGAATATTGTGTAGAGAAGGTGTGCTGTAAGAGACAAGACTTTTTTCTTCTGTTGAAAAAGGAGGAAAATACCATGACAAATCCCTGAGAAGCAAAGAACATCTGCTCAAAAATATGAGAAAGAGAAATAATTTTACATTTAAAAGTTCTTTCTTCTTATGTACCGCAATTTAAAGAAAAAGGGTTGTGGGGGAATGTTAACTAGAGTTGGAACAGAGAGACAGTAACTATTTCACAGCTTTTGTGGGAGAAAAAGCAATAGGGGAGGTTGTTTAGATTCTTACCTGTACTAGGAGATTAGTTAAGATCTGTCACCAAAATTTTTTAGAATAATTTCCAACTAGTTTTACTACTTTTTCTAAATGTATATGTGGTTTTTTGTTATGAATGTTACTTTAAAACAACATGTAATGCATTAATATTTTTTGCTAAAAGCACTAAATACACAATTATATTCTTAGTTGAAGACACGTAACTATATGTTGCTGTAGTGCTGCATAATGGCACAACTTTTAATGCCAGCGTTAGCAGGACATTTTGTGAAGCTATCTCTATATTTGTCATTGATGACTCCTGCTCTAGAAGAGTAGTTCCCATTTTGATCATAAGCTCATTCACAATGCTGCAGCCATTTAACTGCTTTTTAAGGTGACATAAGGTAAGAAGAGAGTCTCAGTAAGGACGGATGGATGTCTACGCAAATATATATAGCAAGAATATGAATTTAAGCTGAGATTTGAAGTGGTGAAGATACTTTTTTTTTTTTAAATAGTGTAATATATTACAGTTAAAAGTTAGGTACATTAACAAAACCTCTTTTCTTGACACAGGACACTGCTATGAGCAAACTATGGTTCAAGCAAGATGACAAATTTTTTTTGCCAAAAGCTTGTCTCAACTTTGAATTTTTCAGGTATGCCGTGTTAAGTATATCACATAAATTGTTCTCCAAAAGTTTCTTGTTTGTTGGGAATCTGCATTTCTGTAGCAAAAACTTTCTTGCATGTATTGAGGCATTAAAACGTTTGTCCTTACTTGGGAATGTGGAATAAGATGCAGATAGCAGAAAGGCTCATATAAATTATGCAGTATTTGAGTAGCAAGCAGTTCAAGGTGCTCCATCTATATTAACAGGAAAAGTTTATCTAAAATACTTCTAAAACAAGTTTTCTTCTATGTTTTATTTGCTATACCTGAAATATGCCTGCCAATAGGACCTACTACATATTGTAATACCTCTTTAAAATGGTTCAGTATTATTTTTAATTAATGACTAAATTGCAACTATTCTGAGACAGTGTTTTATTTATAAAATGCTATTCTGATAATGGTTTTAGGTTCAAATTCTGTTTTCATTTGCATAATGCAAGCCAGTATAAAATTTGAAGTGCCTAAAATTGTGGGATATTATTTAACTGATACCGACAACTGATTTTTTTTTTTTCTTTTTGTAGAAGAACACTGTCTGTATTATCAATGAATGTGTGATTCTCACCTCAAGATGCATGATAAAGTGCTATAATGTTAGTTCTGATCTTGCATTATTTTCGTCACAGGAAAAATATTTTTTTTTTTTTAAGTGAGCATGACAATGATGTACCCTCTTAGTGTTCGTTTCAAGTAATTTGTAACTTTTGAATTAAAAAAAAATTACTGCTGTCCTTAGAGTTCAGCTATTTTCTGTGCTAGACTACTGAAAGTGAAAATAATTTCAGGAACCATCCTTCTCTGGCCTAATTAAATGATTCAGTGATATTGCTGGAAAGGCTATTATGTGGGTCCTGATAGATGCTCATAGATGCAACTGTTGAGTCCCTGTTTTGCGTGAGCACTTGAAATTTCTTGGAAGAATTTTAGATAGAGGGTTTTTTCAGAGAGTGTCAGATCTTGCTACTGGTGTTGGTACTAGTTGGGGAAAATAGGTTGCCTGGGCATTTCCTCTTTCTTTTTGCTTTTTGAAACCACAGGGCAAACATTACAACTGTTTCAATTTCCATGTGTCAGGAAACGGAAGATCAAAATGGTAACTGCCCGTCTCTTATTCAGAGAACAATAATTGCAATACTTTGACTTTTTGTTCATACCTGGTGGCTTTCCCTTGTACTATGTTTGGCCAAAATCCAAAATAGGATTTTGTTGATTGACACTGAGTTTATGTTATACAGTTGTGTGGTTTTGTTTTGTTTTTGTTTTTTTTTTAATAAATTCCAAATGAACTATGAGTGATCCAATCTCTATACCAGTCTGTGAACAATTAAAAGATAATAATTGATTTTATGTAGAGCACCCAAGGTGTTAGTGTGGGCACATGCGCACAATATCATAGAATCACAGAATTGTTTGGGTTGTAAGGGACTTACAAAAGTCACCCAGTCCAACCCTCTTGCAATGAGCAGAGGCATCTTCAACTAGATATGTAGTGATAATCTTTCCCAGTTAGATTTGAACTTTCATCTCAGTAAGCCCTTTTAAAAAGCCAGGAGTATATCTGGGGGCGGGTGTCAGGAGGATGGGACTGGACTCTTTTCAGTGGTGCCCGATGACAGGACAAGGGGCAATGGGCACAAGCTGGAACACAGGAGGTTCCACTTAAATATGAGGAAAAACTTGTTTCCTGTGAGGGTGCCAGAGCAGTGGCACAGGCTGCCCAGAGAGGCTGTGGAGTCTCCTTCCCTGGAGACATTCAAACCCCGCCTGGATGCGGTCCTGTGCCCCCTGCTCTAGGTGTGCCTGCTCAGGCAGAGGGGCTGGACAAGATGATCTCTGGAGGTCCCTTCCAACCCCTATAATTTTGTGATTCTGAGTACTTGAGCTTTGCTGACTAATGTAATTGAATCATTTGCCTCTTTTCCCCTAGGAATGGTTACAGGTGGAAAGCTGGCTTTTTTCTTAGGGTTGGGGGTGAGGATTCTTTCCTTTTCTTTAAAAATAAGATAGTAATTGTGTATGAATGGATGTCAGGAGATTGTGACAGTATTGGATACATCACCTCCAAAAAAAGTTGTAAGCAGGTTTGTCTAGTTTTCATACTTAAGAAAGTTTCTTAGTGAATCTCTTCTCTATTTTGAGGCTGCTCATGCTGATGGTCATTGGAGGAAATGGTGAAATAAATAGTGTTTATTCATGAGACCTGATGAAATTACCCATAGCTCTTGTGGCCAAGTGAATTGGTGAATAAAGGCATCTTAATAATATGGATTTTTCATAAAAAGTTTTATCCTCAATGTTGTGGTTTAGCCCCGGCCAGCAACCAAGCACCACGCAGCCACTCGCTCACTCCCCACACCCCTGTGGGATGGGGGAGAGAATCAGAAGAGTAAAGAATTAAGGGAGAGGAACAAAACCCAGAAAATCACAAGGGGTGCAACAGCTCACCACCCACAGACCGATACTGTCAGTTCCCAAGCTGCAATTGCTGCCTGCTCTGGCCAGTCCCCCCTGTTGGGAGTGAACTCAGCAGTGGTGAGCTTGCAGGGTCCTGTTCCCCCATGCCAGAAGGATGGTCTGCCATTTAAGGCAGCTCAGCAGGGAGGAGCCTGGGGATGGTCATTGCCTACCCCTGTGACTGAGGGTGATCATTGCCTACACCTGTGAGGGGGTGTGGCTAGCCTGACTCTTGCTTCTGGAGTGGGCTTACAAAATCAGCTCAGCTAAAGGAGTCTATGCCTTCCATCCCTGCACCACCACCCCCCCTGTTAATATACTGGGCATGACATCATATGATATGGAATATCCCTCTGGTCAATCTGAATCTGCTCCAGTGAAGAAAATGAACTCTATCCCAGCCAAAACCATGACACTCAATTCTAGACCAGAATATGATGGTTGTGCTGCGTTGTAGCAGATTACAAGAATTTGTTCACACTATAGACTGCTTCAGTAGGATAGAAAAAACTAGGAGGATTTCTTCTGCCTGCACCCCTGATCATCACAAATCATTGGAAGAACTTCTGACCCAGATGTTAGAGCAGCAGCTGCTGTGTAGATGAATTAAGAGGAAGTTGATGAGGGTGGTTTCTCCCTCAAACATACAAATCCGGTAGGAACAATCTGAGTATATGAACCTCTTGAAGTCAAGTTGTTCCAAAACTGAAAATCCTTACATGGCACAAGCCTTTCATTAAAGAAACACCACAGTAAAAACCTCTGACACGGGACTTAGCATCCAGCCTAAAGGATGATGATAAGCTTTTGCTTTTGTATGAATTATGGCTTAAGAGCTAGCTCAACAAGAATCCTTTTTTTTTTAAAGGAAGCAAAATAGCAATGTAATGTACTGTTGTTCTAAAGGTAGTTATAAACTCTGCACTTCAAGTTTTCCAAGGTTTAGAGAGTTGGATGTTAAAAATACAATGTTAATTATTTTTAACTGGATACTTGCTACCTTCCAGTTTAAGAAATATTTCAAGAAACTTGAGTTGCTCTTAAGGTAGCCCAGGATCAACATTTCAGTGTGGATTCCTGCTATGTCACTTATAGCTCTGTTTGAAAGGGGAAGAGACTAGACTAAGATTTTTCAAATACACTATCAATGATTGAGTTGTTCTTCCTCAAGTCTAGTCAAAAAAAAAGGTAAACTAGAAATAAGCATTTATTTACAAAGTTGTCAGTAATAGAAGGCAACTCCCAGAACAGTGTTATAATAATTGTTTTCTGTTATTTTTCACTTGAAGATTAATGATGTAGTAGTTTTCATTATTTGCAAAACTCCCTGTTGGCCTTTGCAGCTGAGTGTACAGAAGTTATAACTGATAGGGATGTAGTAATCAGTCAAGCTGATTAAGTCTCTATTCTAGTATCAAAATGGAAAAGAATATAATGAGTTTGAAGGAAGGTTTATGATTACATAGGATTGACCTACATATTGCTTTGAATTCAGTCTTAATTAAAAAATTCAATATTAATTGGATTTGCATCATTGGGCATATTGAAATTGCTCAGTTTGGGGAAATTCTCATTGTAGGGGGAAATGGAAACGGAAATAGCAGTGTAGCAGTGTCCTCTTCTTTTTTTTTTTTTTTACTGACCTGTTTGTGTAAGTTACACAAGCCCAGAATAATTAACCCAGTGGTAATAAAAAAACATATCCTAGGCTAAGATTTCAGACTATAGTAGGCTCTGCTTCTCTAATAGATTTGAGTGTTGTTTTTTTTAATCTCTTCCAATGCTTCCTTTCCGTAATCTAAAAGGAAGGAGAAGTCAAGGCCTTACTAAAACCTACTAGGAACCTTCTTAAAATATCTTTAAAATACATTGTAAAGCTATCAGCATGTGTGTTGTGGCTATGTGATCTTTGTTTTACTACACTAATATTGGTATACACTATGAAATACCATGCTATATAGACGTAGATGTATGTAATAACATGTCTCTGAATATGACCATTAGTGTTAGTTAGTGACTGCTTAGGGAAAATAGATGCAAATGGCATGGTTTTGAATTGTAAGCCATATCCTGACAGCAAATTGTTTTAGATACTGTGAAATTGCTAATGAATTTACATGCACTTCAGAAGCATTTGAAATAAATATTTGATCACAGTACAAGTAACTTGTCTTGACTTTGCAAATCTTTAAAACACACAGATATTTAACAGTTAGTGCAGTTGAAACACAGCTTGAGTCTTTGAGAAATTTGCAACAGTATTGTATGCGATCAGATGCTTCTAATACAACAGTAGAGCTTGTATAGTTGTTGTCATTGAAAAGATAACACAAAAAATTAGGGTGGTATGAAAATGGATATGCCAGACTTCTTTCCTGAGCTGAACGTAGCATGCACTGCATATTTTTCCCACCAGAAATTGCTAATCTCCTAATTTTTCTAATAGAAATTACTTCATTTTCCAATAGTGTAGAAATATTATATTAATGTTCAGTACATGGGCTTTTATTTCAGTGTATTAAATTATGTTGGTTATTCAGGGTGTATTTAGTTTATTTTACTCCTGATGAATTCTGATTGTGCAGCAAAGTAAATATAGTGTGTCTTGATTTATGAGCACAAATAAGAGAATCTCTGGTTTCTTCAATATATTTAGACATCACTCAAACCATAAACAAGCTAAATAATTATTTTCAGGTATGAACATATTTGGCTTCAAAATAGGAATCCTTCATAATGGGATCCATCAGCATGCTCGCAGTAAATATTGTCTCCTTCAGATCAAACTTAAAAGGCCAAAAGAAACAGAGAAACAATTTTAAACTGCATATTTTACTTTCAACATTTTCTTCCAGCCCATTTGCTTACGTGGATCCCTTGCATTGTAACATGGCCTATTTGTACCTTGACCTACTCAAAGACTCCCTCAACGAGTATGCATATGCAGCAGAACTAGCTGGCTTGAACTATGATCTCCAAAATACCATCTATGGGATGTATGTAAGTACCCAAATCAAGGAAAAGCTTAGAGCCTTAAAACTACTTCCACTCATCAACCTTTTAATATTGATTTGATGGAAGGACTTTTATTTAAAAAAATGGGTCTAAAGCTGTTACTCCTTTTGATCTTGGTTATTAACCATCCTTTCTTTAATTTGAATTTAAGTTGAATTTTGTTCAAAGTCTTCAACAATCTTTCCATTCATATTAAGCAAATTTTCTTCTTTATTTTTATATCATTCATGAAATTAATTAGTTGTAAGATTTTTTTCCTCCATTTAAAAAAAAAAAACAACCCTAATCCAAGCTTACATATTTATTTCAGTTTGTCAGATATCTACTAAAAGCTTTCTGACTGATGGGGTAGAAGACCCCCTTTTCATGCTATTAAATAAATGGTACACTTCAGCTTTCCTGTTCAAGAACTACTGATCATGAGGCTGCATATACATACTCTTCAGTCATGTTTCTTCATCCATTACTTTGTCACTGCTTGAGGTATCAAAGCATTTCTTTTGTTTTTCTTTTTGTTAGTCGCTACATTTATGCTGATCCTCTCCATTGCAACATGACATACCTGTTTATCAGGTTATTGAAGGATGATTTAAAAGAGTATACATATGCAGCACGCCTCTCAGGTTTGATCTATGGCATTGCATCAGGAATGAATGCAATACTTGTAAGTAAGAAAAAAACGCAGGAGGAAATGAAACAGCTTGGGAGTTGTTGAGCTTGGAGAAAACATTTGACTTCTGCATTTCTAAATTAGATGGTTTATGTTTTTTTCCTTGTGTATATTTCATGAATTAAAGGCAAAGCAAAACTGTGTTTTAATCAGTACTGAGTGACCGGTTTATGGTTGCAGTGTCTTGTGAACATGTGTGCAGTGCAATTGTTCACATTTTTACTTGCTTGCATGGTAATCTTGAAATTACTATTGCTGGTTTCCATACAGAAAGATTAACTTTTCTGTTGAATGAATCTCAACTTTACAGATTCTGTTATAATTCACTAATTCTGCTGTAGTGAGCTGTGGAAGTGGATTGTGCATGTGTTCATTAGAATGCAATGCTGGATATTTATGGCTTTTCCTTAGTGTCTGTTTTTATTATGTGTTTTATAATCTGTTTTGAAGTGCTGACAATACTTGCTTGATAAATACTGATATTATGATAAATGGTTATTTCTTACTTGGCTTCTGTGAGATTTATGATAGGGGATTTTAATAGTCTCTCTTGAAATTCTGTTAAAAGCTTTTATTAACCATCATATTATACCAAAATGTATTTTGAAATTTCCTGGAGAAGTATTATTTTCCAAAGCATCTCAGTAAGAGAATAAACTGTATATTGTCTCTACATTTTCCGTACGAAAGAGTGTGCTGCAATTTCTTTTTTTATCCAACGCAAATCTCATTTCCTGGT
>VZTV01064921.1:10140-26805 GCA_013400875.1 Anhinga rufa
CGGGCCTCGCGACCGGCTTGGCCCCCCGCCCCTCGGAGCCGGCTGTCTCGCAGCCCTGCCCGCTGCCCCGCTTGTCCCAACTACGGTTGTTTCAACTGAAAACTCCTTTCCCATTTTAAATAAGAGTCTCGCGTGGGTGTACGGGAGAGTTTGGGCTGGAATTGTAACCGCAGTATGGCCTCGGCCTCAGCCGGGCAGCGCTGGAGACGGGGCCTGAGCTGAGGGTCCCACCTGGCCTCCGTGTGGGGCCGCCTTCCTCAGCATCGGTGGGCTGTGCAATGTGCATTATATATATATACACACATCCTTTTTGCAGTGTAAGCATGTGATAGCCATTACCCCATTGCAAAGACTTCATCCAGATGCTGAATGCCCACGGACAGGCTCCTGAGCTTACACAGATGTGAAAATCCACTTGAGAAAGTTCCTGGCGCGAGTGGGGTCTGCATGGGACCAGGGCCTCGGTGAAGAATGGAAAGAGAAAAGGGCTGTAACATAAAAGCAATGGACCTGAATGGTGAAACTATACCCGAGGCTCCTTTATTTTATATTTCTTAGTCTGTTCCCCATTTTTCAGTGCTGTGGTTGCAGCCTTCCAGATATAGAGGTGATACGGACAACAGCAATAACAAAAAGCAGTTACTCAGTCTGCAGCTATGAGGTGCTAAATAAACATATGTGGCCAAATCCAGCTTTCATTTCCTTCAGTGGAAATTTGATGGAGCCCTAACTTGTGAATTCTCACATCGGCGTATCACAACAAACAAATGGCAAGGATCCACCTCAGGAGACGATGTATGCCCTTCGCAGCTGTTCATACCGAGACTATAATGCCATTTAACTTACTGCCAAGCTGACTGACAAATGAAATATTTCTTGAGATTTCTTTGGATTTAGATGATTCAGAAGAATCTAGATTTTAAAATCTCAGACTTTTCAGACTTTTCATAAGGGAACAAGTGCTTGGCAAGAGTGAACATTAGCCTTGTGTTTCTCGGGATAACATGGTTTCAGTATAAGCAACCCTGGCTTCCTATAAATACTGTTTATGAATGCAGTTGAGGTTTAGTGGATTGTGAAATACCATGTCAAGCATTCATTTATAGTTTCAACACATTGCATTGCTGATGTAATATCACAACACTCTATATGGGAGTGGTAGCAAGTTTTTTTCCAAGCATGACAGCATTCTTTTCAAGTGGACTTAAGCCTTGATAAACTTCGTAAGTTTTATACAGAAAAGGACTAGTCTAGGTGTTCCTAGCAGTTAATTCATTGATTTTCATTAGCACAGAAATGACCAGTTAGGTCATGAGTTTGTACCAAATTTTTATCACTAGCAAAGCCACTTAGGGATTTAATCCTTCCTCATGTAAGAAGCCAAAGAAACGTGAAACTGCAGAGAGCAGGGTTTCTGTGAAGTAGGTTTTAGACCAATACGCGTTTGACAGGTTCCAGCCTCAATGTCAGAAGGACACAACATCCTCTGCTGACCCTGGCTGTTACCTTCTGAAGAAGTAGCTGGTAAATGACATGGGCCCAACTGATGAATGTTTGTCTGAGAAGCCTGTGATTTGCATGTGCCCCTAGAGGCCACTCTAGGTGTAATTTTATTAAATGAAAACTTACATAACAGAAAAACCTGAGTGCTTGTATCTTGAATACAGTGAATTTATGAAAGCATAAAAGAAACTGTAAATTTGTTTTATTTTTGTGTTTATTTTTTAGGACAAAATATACATTTATATCACAGTGGAGAAAATATACAAAAGTCAGAAATCTCAGCATCACGTAGTCAAAAAGTCACAGCAAAGATTGGTTTAATATTCTCAGGGAGCAGCAAGAGCAGGGCTGCTCCATGAAGGAAGACGAGTGGGCACTGAGCATGCCCTCAGCACAGGTCTTGCCCTCCCCAGTCAGAACATAATCCCACAGGATCCAAACAGTGGGCAGAGCCCAGCAATGGTTACAGGGTCCACCGACAGCCCCAGGAAGGGCAAGGGGATGAACCCATAGGGTCCAGCCACGAGAAAAAGACAGTGCTACGACGTAGCTTCAGGGTCCATCCAGGAGGCAGGGCTGGAGACAGGTACGCCTGAGCTGAGATGGACCGATGAGCAGTGGGGTGAGTGAGTGGGGGTCCTGGCTGAAGCTGCTCAGGGCAATTAAGACCTGTCAGTGCATTCAGAGCCCTGACAAATGTATATTCAAGGATCTAGGAATATTGCTCTTGTATGTATGCTGTGTTAACACCCACCTGCCTCACCTGCTGCAATGAAGTTTGCTCCATATACAGTTTCCCATTTTTCTCATCTCCTTCTTATCGCACATTCCATGAGATTTTTTGCTTTCTCATAATCACAGTTCTCTGCCTTTTGATGGTTCCTTTTTCCCTCTGCAGGCATATGTACACATTGCTTCCAGGTACAGCTGGACTGCAGAAGTCCAATTGTTCATCAGACTGTAGTCTGTTCAAAAGATGTCATTACTCAACGTTTTCTTCACTCTCTGCAATCAATATCAATCTTTTCTACTTTTTATTTTAAATCAGGTATGTAGGACCATTTTGTCTGTATATGTGAGAATCACCAATGACAAATATTCCACTTCCAAGAAAATTAATTTATTTTATTTTCAGTATTTTTGTTAATAAACAAAGAAAGAAGGCTGTGTATGTGAATGTCCTGGGGAATTAAAAACAAAGAATCCTGGAATTACAGATGTAGGACTGACCTCTAGTCTATCCCCATGCTCTAAGAAAAGAATCAATATGTACATATAAATTATTTCTAAATGCATATAGCTCTAAGTATATGTTGCTCTTAAGTACCTTTCACACATCAGTACTGTGTATAGTTTTGGTAAAGCAAAGTTTTGGCAAAGCGGGAAGTTGAACAATGTGCCTAGCTGTTCACAACAGAAAGTCATGGATTTTCTCCTAGCATCCAGTTTAGATTTCCATCCTCCTGATGTGCAAGTAAAATCTGAATCATAACATATATGCACAGTGACCCAGTCTTAACATCTTTTACATCTCCTCCGAGATGTCCTGTAGGTTTGGTAGCCTATATTGCTTTTTGCTTAAAAGTGTGGGACAGAGAAAGAGATGTCAGGGATTATGCCTGAGCAGACGGTTAAGTTCTGGCATTAGCATGGAGTGGGGGTAAGTTTTCAGAGGCTGTGCAGATACCTTCTTTTTTCTTGTAAATACACGCCATAGAAATGAAAACAGCAACACAGGCAAGTTAGTCACATTTGTTGAAAATATGGGCAAAGTGTGATATAATCTGCATTAGAGAGAAACTTACCTATAGATTCTCTCCTGGGCCTGCCTCTGGGTACCGAAGGACAGGAAAAATGTTGTGGTTCATATCTGACTTTTGTAAGATGGTGCTCCTTGGTCTTCTTTTTCTTTTTTCACTCTGAGTGAGTCAGAGCAAAGCCAACTTCTAAATGTAGCTTGTTGACACCTTGGTACTGGTCAGAAGAAAACCAGGAATAAAGATTTTGGGGGGGAGCAATAATGAAAAGAGAAAATAATTCCTTCTCAACAGTGAAGATCTTGAGTTCATGTTGTGCTGGGTGCTAAGGATAACATTACTGAGGTGACTTACGATCTTTTAAAATAATGGAGCTACTGTTACCTTACTGTAAGTAGGCTAAGACACTCTACCTCTGTCAGGGACACATTTTATAGTTTTTGTAAACACTATTTTGATATATTTAAAAAATTGGTGGCATTTTAAAAGAAAATAAATATACATGCTGGTTTTACCCTTTGAATGAGCACCATTTTACATCGACAATCTATTGTCAAACTAATCCCCAAACAATTTAATTCTGATGCATTGTCCTTCTGGCCCCACTCTGTGCCTATATTCCTTATTTAGACAGGGTAAGCAATCAAGAGTGTATTTGGCAATTGCTCAGTACTGTAGGGTATGATGGCCAAATTGTCACCATCTTGCCATTACTTTCCATTCCCTGTGCAATTATAATAAAGTGTCCTAAACTTTTATGCTGACTTGCTGAACTCAGATGAAAATCTAAGACGCGCTGACAGTGTCTCATTATGTGCTACATTACTTCCCAAGATGCAGAAACATTTTTTACAAAAGCGCATAATAAGTAAATAAGTTAGAAGTACTTTAATTTATAGGAGATGAGGCTTGAGATTAGTCCAAATGCTGCGATAGGCCAACACCTGATTTCTAGTAATGCTTTAGTAAGGTTTGCTATCCTAGGGACTGATGGTGGGAGGTAATTTATTTTTTAAAATTTATTTACTCTGGGTAAAACACTGAAAATTAAATCTGTTCTACCAGAGAAGGTACTGGCAGGACTGTAATGTAAAAAGCACTTCACTTAAGCACTTCCTTTAGTTAAACCTGAGTGCCAACAGACACTGCCAAGGAATGAAGACATTTTATTTAAAATTACACTGGCAAGAGACCATCAAATTATCCTTAACATTTTCATTAAATTGAGATACAGATATAGTTAGGGTAGTAAATCTTTTCAATACAAGGAGTTTATTCCTGAGCCAAGGCCAGATTCAGCAGTAATTGTAGGAACTATTAAGACCTAAAGCCTCATCTACATTACCAAAACAACTGTTCAAGGCTTTAGCTCAGTTTTGAAAAATGGACGGGCTTCACTCGTTATTACGGACCTAATAAGGTCAGCAAACTACTGTGATGCATATAGATTCCAGTCTGGGGTGATCATTCCATGTTTTGTTGTCTTGGTTCAATGAGATTTTGGGGTTTTCCATTAGAAATCTGTGAATATCTATAGGTTGTCTGCAATCCATGCTCCCAAGGCTCTAAAACAGTCAAACAAGTGCTACCTTTCTTAATATTGACACCTTATTCCTACATAGGAATGTTGAGCTGAAGAGACTAAAGAACCTTATATCCATAGTATCTAAGATAAAAAAGTTATTACCCTATGGTCTCAGCTCCTTTATAAGATCTACACAGCAAAATCCTGCCCCCCAGAGATTCCTACATTTCATTCACAGCTTCTGACTGAACAAGATCATTTATTTAAGCATCCAGTCTTCTGAGGAGTGTGGGGGTAACGGCTTATTGTAGTTTTATAGCTATAATTTTGAGACATTATTATGTTACTCAGCAAGTGTTAGTTAACCATAAACACCAGTTTGTTTTCTGGGGTTAAAAATTATAAACATATTTAATTCCAATACTAGTGCTGCAAAGATGTTCAGCTAAATAATAAAGTAAAAATTAGGATGCTCTTTTCCAAGTCTGTCTGAAAACTTAAGTATCAATTTATTTTAATAGGAATGGAGCATTCAGGATCCTCAGATGTCTTTGAAAGCCCAATTGCAAAAAATAATTGCCCTCAAGTGAGCATAAATATAACTTTATATTTACCTTGTTATCTTTGGCTCACCTTTAATATACCTGGAAGCTTTCCCTATATATAAGCATTATAAAAATTGCCATTCCAAGCAAATTCCAACATGCTGATTTTATGTTGACAGAAACATATGTGCTGTGGGCCAGTACACATCTAGCTGTTGTTAAAACATGTTCCACTTCATTTCCTATTTAAATTGGTTGGAGTATTTTCACCTTCCCTTGGTGCCCATGTAAACAAGAGCCTTATTGATGTCATATCTTTTATGTGGTTTGAGGAAAACCAGACCAGATTATTTCTTTGGTTTAGATGACCTTAACTTTCTTGTGATCCAGAAAAACACACACACACAGAGTTGTGTGTGTATGTGTAGGTATTGATATATGGATGTGTGGAAGTGTTTTCTTGCAGAAGTTCTCAGAAGAATTTAAAGAGGTCCTTCATAAAAAATTGCTCATAATTAAAAATGTCAAAGGTCTTGAATATCTGAAGAAGACAATCCCAGTACATCCCAACCTATGTTCATTAAGTTGGAACACTCAGCTGGGTTGTCTGGTGTACAGGGCTTTGGCTCCTGTAACAGTGAAAAAAATTAGTTAAAACACAGGCCAATGTCATGCCCACTGAGAAGATAAGTTTTCAGTAACCAGCTATTATGAGATGGAAGAGACCTTCAAAACCTACTGGAAACAGTGGAAATTAAAGACAACTGATACACTCATATTGTGAAGACTCATCCAAAAGTTATTTAAGGGGCACAAATTATCATCTTGTGGAACATAATTATGAGAAAGCAAGAAAAAAAACCCAGAAACCAATTCAGATAACTAAGAGGAGACAGTAGTATTCTGATATTTTAAATTATTCTGAAAAATTTACTACAGCTATGCCATGGAGTCCTGGAAGATTGCTCTGACTTACCTCTGCGCAACATTAAAGTTATTTAGATTAATTTTCTGCATGGGTGTATTAGCTTAGCTAAATGAGCTGTATAGGTTCGTCTGTAAACTTAGATTTTGCACGGTTCAGATACATTAATTTAGCTTTGCAGTTGATAAAAATCAGCTTGGTTACACAGAATTCAGTAGGGGTGAAGGCAGTTTATGCTGCCTTAGAATAAAGTTCCTGAATTTTACTCCTACCTACTCTTATATTTCTTTATGAGTGAGATCAGTGTAATCTAATTTTAGCTGTCTAAATATTAGTCATCTAGTCTAAGCTCTTCATCTAGACCTCTCAACACAGAGAGGCACTTCCTTCCTCTTCTAAACTCCTCTCTTTTAATGGGTTCGGCTCACTAGATGTGTTCATTGATTGAAAAGTTCGTGATGAGATTAAGCACTTGCCATGTGCATGGCTGAAGTTATCTGGGGTGAGTTCACCCTCCATGTGACTGAAGACAAGCCACATAATAAAGAAGAAATTTAACCTTCATCCATAAAGAAGGAGCAGTGATGCTTAGACACTTCTAAACAGACTTTAAGACCTGAATGACAATGATTAATGAAATTGTTCAGGATTATTATTAGTGTCACAGAAGGGTGTTGAGAAAAGTGCCAGACTGTTGAATAATTCCCATTTTACTTTGGTACTGATTCTAAAGGCTGTAGTTAACATCTGCTCTGGAAAAAAACCACAGAAATTACATTTGTCTTTTGATCTCTGCCAGTAAATTTGGATTTTCAGAATACCATTAGGAAGAGATTAAGATGCCACAGCCAGGATTTGAGAGATATCATTTAAATGCCCAGCACTTCCACTAACCTTCTGTGTAATCATGATCAAGTAAGCTAGCTGGAAAGCATCTTTGCAGAGAAAGACCTGGGGTCCTCCTAGGCAAGAAGTTGAACATGAATCAGCAGCGTACCCTTGCAGCAAAGAAAGCCATCCATGTAGCAGGCTATATTAACTAGAGCATAACCAGCAGGTTGACGGAAGTGACTCTTCCCTTTGGCACTTACGAGACTGCATCTGGAGAAAGGCATGCAATTTTGGGCTCCTCAGGGCAAGAAACACTTTGAAATAGTGGAGCAAATCCATCAGAGGACCAACAAGTTGATGAGAGGCTGGACTGTATGATACAAAGAGAAGCTGAAAGAATCGGGTTTGTTCAACCTTGAGACAAGAAGCTGAAGGAAAGACTTTACTGCAGTTTATAACAGCCTAATTGGAGTGTATAGAGAAGGTAGAACCAGGCTCCTCTTGAGGCAATGGACACAAGTTGCAACCAAGAGGCAATGGACAGAAGTTTTAACAAGGGAAATTAGGGCATTTTCAGCTAGATATTAGGAAGAAAATTCATGGTAGAGGTGGTCAAACACTGGAGCAGGACCCAGATAGATACCTTGTGAAACCTCCATCCTTGGGGATATTCAAACCTACACTGCACAGGATGCTGAGCAATCTTTTGCCCTGCTTTGTGCAGAGAGTTTGGACTAAATGCACAGGTCTCTTCCAAGCTCAACTGTTCTCTGATTCTGTGATTCAGTTCACCTAGCTAATAGCTATAGTGTGGTTATTTACATCTGAGCTGATTCCTCTGGGTTCCCTTTGACATCAGTGTTGTGGCTCATCCAACACTGACTTTAAGAGGAGACATACCAGCTCAGTATTGTTCCTCAGTTGCTGAGACAGAGGGGAGTCCCTTCTAAGCCACAAAGACAAGGTCATATCAGTCCCACACTCTTTACCTTTCTTTCATGTTTATAAAGCAGAGATACTCCTACCTCAGTATTTTTTTGGAGGAACACATTCGTTAATATTTGAGCATTGCTCAGAGGCTGTGATGTTGGCTGCTATATATAGAAAGAGAAAAAAGACATGAAGTCTTCCAGATGATGACAGCACTGTGGCTCCCTCCTCTCCTAAGCAATGCCAACAATAATGTTAAAAAAGCCTTTTATCTTCAAACATATTTCAGAGACACTTCAGAGTGAGAAGAGCTTCTTAACATATGAACCTTCAGATGGCTGGGTTGAAGAAAATATGGAGCTTTCCTTTAAACAATTAGAGCCCATTTTGCTAATCAATTTTGTCAGGCACCTAGAAACATTTTTCATTATCGGATTCCAAATCGTCTTGAACAGTATGAACTAATGACCTTTTATCAGTCCAGTTTGGGGCACTCTGATACGTCCCTGCTCAAATGAAATAAATCACAATCCTTAATTAACAAAGACTGGCATGACCGCAAAAGCAATGAATTAGTTTGTACGCTGAGAGATCGCAAACGTACAGTAGTTACAATTAATGGATTTAATTTTAAATGCTGGGGCTCCTGCATGAAAGTGCCTGAGAAGTCCATCCTGGCATTCTTATTACTCTTTAATTATAATTGATGTACCTGGGAAAGATGTCAGCAGTGTACATTGTAATATAGGTGCTAGTGTCCCTTAAGAGCTCATAGTCCTTGCTTGAAACAGTCAATGATATGCAACAAGGTTTTGATGAAATCCAAATTTATTAGGGTTATTAAAAGTCATTAATTATTTGGCACTGTAGAGATGTAATCTGGTACTATTTTTTAATAGACAGCTTTATATATTTAAGTTTGAGAACTGAGGTTTATTTTTGCTTTAAAATACTTCTGTCCCTTTTGGCCCCCTTCTGCCATTCCTGTTTCTTACAGATTTCTCTCTTTTTTTCCCCCTTTACGCTGAGCTCTTTTCTTCCAAACAGGTATTTCCAGCTATTTTCCATGCTTTTTTCCAGCCTCAAGAGACATCTTCACTGCTCCACTATCACTGTTCTTGTGTGAAGCAGCTCCCAGGAGGTTCCATCAGCAATGAACAGTTAGTCAAGTCTAAAAAATAAAGTCAACTAACATCAGCAGAGGATAAATCCATCTTCTACAAATGGCTTCGAGTCCACTGGCATTGTTTGAGGTGTCAAGCTTGATCTGAACATACTGAACATATATGGCCTGATAATTAAATATTTTCCAAGGGTAGTCCTCTGCTTCCCTCCATCCCACATGCAACCCAGCAAGCAGGATTGATACCAGGCACAGATGAAGTCAATAGCTGCCTAAGGCAGCCAGTTCTCAAGGGCAGGTCAACAGCTCTGCTCTCACTGCACACTTGCTTGTGCCATCTGGAGAGCAAGGCCAGCAACCCCTGCCGCTGCAGGAGGAAACGGGCTATAAAAAGTGGCAGCAACAAGGAATGGGGTGGACAGTCCCAAAAGTAGACAGCGTTGCCCCAACCCATCTGTCCCCTGCGGAGCAGTGGCAAGGTCAGCTCAGCCGGGATCTGTACCCTGCTCTCCCTCCCAGCTTGGTCCTTCTGCCTTCTCAGAGCTGGCTGGACCACACTCCCAGCCCTTCATCCCAAGGGTGCTCCCACCCAATTCATCAGATCTCCTGCAAGACACTCTGCCCTCTTCCTGCAGGATGAGTTTAAAAGAAATATTTGCACTCCAGCTGACTCTCATAATTAGAGCACAAACCTTGTGATAACTTGTCCTCCTCTTATTGCCTCAACTTCTGGAATTATTAGACTACAGGAAAACTCCAGCACTCAGTTAAAGAGGAAAATTAATTTTCTGGTTACAGAGACTGGAAATGGCAAGTAGGTGAGCCCTGAAGGCTCATAAAAAACAAAAGGCAATTGGAATTAATCTCATATGGATTTCATCATTGACTTTACAAAAGGTTTGTCATTGACCTTAAAGCAGCCAGAATGTTCTTGATTCCTTCAAAAAAGGTGTGCTTTTTAAGGATGTATCATAATTATTGGGTTCTGATTCATTATTTTTTAATATTTAGAGTTGACAATAAAATATTTTATTGGACTGCATTAACACTGGTATGACCATTTGCTGAATTTTTGTATTTATTTGTATTATGCATCTCCAGAGCACAAATCTATGATTTAAAAATTAAATTATGTAACTCAAATAATAGAAATAACATCTCAACTGTGTTTTGTATTAATTATGTACTAACTTTCATCAGTTCCATGTTCTATGCTTACCAGTTAGTCCCTACAGCAATTACAGTCAATAACAGTGTTTAATGGTGGAGAATCAAAACAAAATATTTTTCACTGAGAAATGGAAACTTGCCTACAAGCTTTGCTTGCTTTACACTATCTGGTACCCTAGTCTTAAGCAAATAAATATTTTGGCTAGATAAGAACACTGGTTTGGTCTCTTGAGGAATATAAGGCATGGAATTTGATCCATTTGCCTCTGCAGTGATCCATACACTTTGGATGCAGGACTTGAAAAGACATCCTGCGTCATGCACTCCAGTCCCCTGCTACCACAGGCTCCATACTTACAGTCCTTTGCACAAATTTATGGAGCTCCAGCCTAGGAATACTTGGGCTGTTTGAAGTAGAAACTGATGGGTTTCCCCTTCAGGAATTTGGCCAATCCCTGTTTGAGCCCATTTATCCTTTCGACCTCTGTAACATCTTTCAAGAGCGGAATCTGGTTGCTGCATGCCTATAAATGCTCAGTGTGTGAAAAAGTAACATCTTCCGTGTGTTTTAAGTTTTTTACTTGAGGGCTTATTGGTTGCCCCTCGGTGTTTATGCCTTTCCTTTTTCCTGACTAACCCCATTAGAAGTTGTTGCAGAATCTGACTGATATGGAGCCTAAAACCCTTCTAATTTCTATCCCAACTCTGTTCATGGTCAGTTTATATCCATTTGTTCTCGCAACAGCATTGGCCTCTGTCTTATCTGGTTGAGTGTTGATAGACAAAATCTTCTTTCTGAGTTTTGCTAGGCTGGGCAAGCCTTGCTCTGCTGTGTTAGGTGAGGTTGCCAGAAACAGGCTGAGTCAGTCTATCAGCCTCTTGCCATTGAAAGGGATGATCCCTGATTTTCTTCTCCTCCTCCTCTTCCTCCTCTCTCTCCTGGCCATGTATATGTTTCCCGTGCAACCAGTTCTGGCTCTTGCCTGACCTTTCAATTTAGCTGATGAAACTTGCAGAAAAGTAAACTAGCAGAAAACGAGAAGTTTTCTGCTGGTTTAGTGGGCAGGATCGGTTCAGCAGGTGGTTAAAGCTAGGCTGATTCAGGCCACCTCCAGGAACCACACCAGCTGTGTGTTCTTGTAAGATCAGCTCCCCACTCCCTTCATCATCCTATGAGCCCTTCTTCACACTTCTTGTCACCATGGCTGACCAGAGCTGGGTGCTGTGTTGCAGAGCAGGTCTCCCCTGCCATAGTGAAACTTTCCTTTCACTCTTTGAAGTACTTCTGTGAATGCATCATTTCCATTTTACTTTTCTCATCCCTGCATAATGTTGTTGTCTCCTGATAGTCCTGGTATTCACTGGTGCATCCTGATCCTCCTTTTCCTCAGACATTTTCAGCTGATGAGTTCAATTCACATCAGAGTTCCCCTGATGGTTCCCCTAAGGCAGGACACTTTTGAACAATGAAATTTGGTCTCAGTTTTGGATTCCAGGACTTTCTGTTACTCAGTATTTTGTTTCTGATGGATATTCAGATTCACTTCAGTATTGACAGTGCCTCTCAACGTTTTATTATTGGCAAATTCCTCATGTGTATCACAGTCACTGATAGAAATATTTTACAAGCAGGCCCAAGGCTGGACAGGTGCTAGAAGACATCTCTAGTGACCTTTCAGTTTTTCTTCACCAAACTGATATTACAGTCATTTTAAGGAAAATGTAACGTTGCAAAGCAGTCGGATTATGCCAGACAACTTGACCTTGATTTTTTTCCTCACCATCCAAAGTACTGTAAAGCCTAAACAAGAGGAATAGTAAAAAAGATAAAAGAGTAGAAGATACACAGGTTAAATACCATCAGTTACTGTAGTCCTCTTGTTATTTTAATTTGTTCATATGAAGCTTTTTAAATAGGATTTGTTTCTGGGGTAGACTATCTTTGGAAGGCTTCCTGGAAATAGTATATTTTAAAGCTAACTTTAAGTGAACAGAGGTCATGAATTTGTTTCAAAAGGAGACTGGCTCATGCATCTGATCTCCTTATTGCTTACAACTGGTGCTAATAATTTTCATGTGACTATGCTAAAGGATTTTATGAAGTTTATTGTTATTTGTTTTGCTGCTAACTCAATCCCCTGCCTCCACTTTAATTATTTTTAAATTACAAGGATGTGGCATGTTTAACATGGTTGGGAGTCACCAGGTAGTATACCCCAGAAAATCTTCAGATATTTACTTACCTGACTATAGAGATAGTACAACGAGATCTTGAATACTAGCTTGTTGTTGGTTGTAATGAAGTTATTTTTAGGAACTGTCACGGTAAAGTTTGATCTTTCTTCCTGACTCAGCACCAAACTGACATATTTCCTAGGTAAAGCTCCTGTCCTCAGGAGCTGCACAAGCAAACAAAACTCCATGTGATGCAAAAAAATATACAGCTTTTGATATGTATTTGTTGGCCCCACACTGTCCACTATCTAGTACATGAGACTGAAAAGGGAACCAAATTTTACAGATATGTTTAACTTTTGAACTGAAGAAAAACGGTTTACTTAGTTTCAGACTGTTGCTGCTAGAATTACAGTTTTGCAGAGCAGCCTCATGCTGCTCTTAATATGCTAGCAATATGTCACTGCTGACCATTGATTTACTAAAGAAAGTATCTCTGGTAACAATTTCCCAAAACATGACATCTTTTGTAGACTGTATTTTGGTTTTAAGAACATTAATCTCAAGAAGTCCAATAACAAGGCCTGATGGAAAGTAACATTTTCCATAGCATAACCCTGGTATCTAGAAAAAAAAATGATAGCTGAGTGAATACAGAGAAAGTATAATTATATTCAAAGAGCAGTTATTGCTGTACTTGCATTAACCTTGCAAGTCTCATGCCTAAAATGTCTATATAATGTATTTAACCTTGCATTTGATAATGAAATATGATGAACAGATCATGGTAGCAAAGTGTGGAAGGTGATCACCAACCAGCACTGCTAGAGCGTGCGTGATCAAATGCTGCAATATGAAAACAAGAAATATGGCTGTAAAAACATATAACATGACAGATAAGGAAAAACTAAGCAAGAGAGAGAAATGTCAGAATTCAAGTTATTTCGATCATGGTAGATCATCTAGAGACTTCCTAAAATTGGAGTTTCATTGATTTTGAAAAATATAGCAAAAAAGTAGCCATTACTTTTGAGAGTTTGGGTCTAATAGACCTTAGAGTGAAGGAAGGCCAAAAGTATTTATTACCCTGAAGAGACGAGGCAGAGACTGCATGGGTTGCCCAAGATCAGGTAAGAGAGCACTAGCAGAAATCAGCAGAATTCAGTATGTATCTCTTTTTGTCCTCTTTCCTGTAAATGGGCAGAGCTGCAAAGGTTTACTTTAGCATGAAAGTCTAACTTATAAAGCAGAAAATGCTATCGGTAGTTTTGCAGTGAGGTTATATATTGTTCATGTTCAGACATGCCAAAGATACTGAATCCCACATTGATTCTATTTGTCAACATTTTACTTTTCATTGTTAATCCATGATCCTTTGAAAACGCTCAGATTATTGGTGTTCAGGCAACCAAGTGGCAAATATTTTTGGAATTAAAAGAAAATAGACATATGGCTGCTATTTACAGCAAAGTTAGCTGTTGTCATCATTGAAATGTAATTTCTAGTCATAGTTAAGTCCACACACAGAAGCTTTTAACCTGAGTCAGATAATGTGTTGAACTCAAGTTGGTGAATCCACCAGGGGTAGAGATGCTGAAGTAGCCTAGTCCATGCTTGGTACTTAACAGCCACTAGATAGTGTGAACCCAGACCAGCTCTATTTATCCAGGGCCTTCTCACAAATCCTCCATAAGCCCAAAAAGAAATGTTCTTCCATGTTCACTGGGAATGAAGTTGCTGAGTAGGTCAACTTTTACCAGCTCTGTGAATTATAAAATTTGGCTTTTTAGGACAAATTAATAAATGCAGAACCATATGGGACCAATCTGAAAGTTAGTTTGCAGTGTAATTCAATTCAAGTGAAGCTAGCTCAGAAATCTAAGGGAAAATAAATTGTGTTACCTCTGTAGTGATGACACCACTAAGGCTAGATTAATTCATAGCAATTGTAGACATTGACCCCTCCTAGTATCACACCACAGCTGGCAAATGGTGCAATTTTCCATCACCCAAAAAAATAGAATATTCATGCTTAATATTTGAGCATGAAAACTGCATGAGGTCATTCAGCTATGCAAATTTCTTTACAGTTAGTAGTCATTTTGCACAGAAAAAAATCCAAGACTTGTCATGTTATTTGCCTTGAGCATTTAATTTCTATGACAAGATGACAGATGCAGCTTTGGAGGCACCGTTTAATATGAAACCACCAAAATGTCTCTCCATTGCAGGTTTCATTGAGATATGCCCTTAAAGCAGGAATTTAGATATTTTTGTACTACAGAAGTTTGTAGTTGACTACGGTAGGTTTTCTGAAAATTTACAACTGCATTTGTTGAACAGCTTATACAATATAAGAAAATGAACATAGTTCTATTGGGCATTTCATTGTTTTTCTATATTTTACTAGTAGTAATATGAGGTTTTGGTCCTGTTTACCCTGTATTGAGGCCTTCATATGAAAAGCAGTGTTAAGGGTAAAAAATACAATATTTCAGAGATTTACTGATGTGAAGTCTGGCTACTAGGCTGCAGCAAAACAAAGACAGAAGGTATATTCCAGTTGTATGAATCTGCTGATGTAGCATCTCTTATACCTTGGATTTACTGTTCCTTTTTCTTTTTAATTATGTTCATGGCAATAACAGTGTACTATTTTTAAATTTTGGCAGTTTAAAAATCTTATAAATTTAGGGAAAGATTGAAAGTTGGTTCAGTAATAACTTTTTGTGCCTTGCCTCTGCAATCTGCAGATCATCATGTGAGTGTTGTCACTTAATGTTCCACTGATGATTATTTTGGAAGAAACACTGTCTAATGTAACAAGTGGATCTGATCACAAATGGTCTTAAGATTTGGAGGATTAATGGATTTGATGACAAATACTTAAAAGGCAGGCCAACACTTAGGGTTGCACAGACGTTTGCATTTAAAATAGGAATTAAATTATTTTCTAATATATTAATAATAAGATGCTTCTATCCCAAACTCTTACTCATAGGAAACCAAACCCATTAGCTGAAAATGTTAGATAAAGCCATTACATTATGCTCTAACCATTTTTAAAGCAGCTCCTTTGGAAAATTTTATTGGCAAATAAAATTCTTCTTTGGATCTGTCTAACAATAGAGTTTCTGAAGTCTGTAGGTTGAAAAATGAGCCATTTGTAGATTATTCTACATGTCCATTCTAGGACATGGGCTATTTCAAGGTTTAATAATGTGTAAATGTTGGCTTTAATAGAGTCACCACAGTTTTACATTCCAGAGCTTGCCATATAACACTCTTCCCAAAATGTCTATGTTGTAAATTACTTTCCGAATTAGTTTGTCATAAAGTTTTTTCATGGCAAATATTGCATCATACAATTGATTTTGTATTAATTACTTCTGATGAAGAATAAGCTATTGCACTTTATTTCTCCAGGACAAGTCACGCAGAGAACAGCAGAGATAACATATTTTGTCAGAGGAGTAACTTCAGCTTTGCCAGTTGAGTGATTAAGCATTTTGCCGAGTTATAAACTCATCTCCTGCAGGGTGAGAGCCTCTTGGCTGAAGAAGCCCTTTGCTAAGGCCCCATTGCCGCAGTCTGAGCCCCAAACTTGCCCTTCTTCTGTCTCCCTGCTATTCTGCCAGCTCCTAGAGCAAGTGACTCTGTGGGAGTCCCAGTTTCACAGCTCTAGAGAAAAGCTTGAAATACAAATCAAGCAAGGATGTTCATAACCTAGTGATCAGAAGCACTCAACTATTTATGGATTTTGTTATCATTTTTAAGCCTTGCAAAGTCTTGCAAGAGATCTTTCAGAGTGGCGCAGTTTGATGTCTGCCTCCATTCCTGTGGGGGATTCTCCCACAGCGATTCAACCCCATCATTATCCTTCAGTGCACCGACCTGATATAGCAGCTCTGGGGGCATGGTGGAGATGCTCAGCCACAGGTTTGAAGGCCAGAGCACCATGAGAAATGGATCTGACCCCATGTAACTAAAACTAAGGAAATCCACCAGTGATCCCACAGCAATCCCTCACCTTCCCATGAGGGATCATTTACTTCATGGTACTGGGAAGCTGGTGCCAAAAGTTCACCCAGTCACGCAGAGGCTTCTTCCAGTTAAGCCATTTATGCAGTTTGGGCTTCATAAGAAAATTTTTTTACAGTATGCTTTTATTTCTTTTTTTT
>VZTV01064924.1:0-29412 GCA_013400875.1 Anhinga rufa
TTTGTTTGGTTTGGTTTTGTTTGACATGCATGCACAGTTCTGGCTTGCAACAATTGGCTTGCATGTTTAGTTGACTCTTTACTAAATTATGCCTGGAGGGAGAAGTCCCTTTGAATTTAGCAACGTCTGCTGCTGCTGCTCAGGAATGCAGAGCTCTCTTCCACACAGGGGAGTTTGCTCGGTGGCGGTGTGCTGCTGTGGAATAAATTGATGTGTCCCCTACCTAACAAACAACTTTTTGCTTACGTTTCACATGTGGGTTTGTGTGTGGTGCTTACCTGGCCTGGGCAGTGGTGCCTTCGGTATGGGTGTGCTGCTCTCGAGTCTCACACCCTGCCAGCTCCGCTGCTTTGTGTGTGCTTTAAATGGCGGGGAAAAGATTTGCGGACAAAACTCACTTGCGGCTTTCTGCCCACTGTGTATTGCTGGGATCATGCAGCTGCTTATTTAGTATTTTCTTACAGAATTAGGGCCTAATCCAATTTCCATTGATACAACTTCCACTGACTTTGGAAGGACACTGTTTACACTGCATGGGCATGAGTGGACAAATTTTACTCTTGGGCACACCAGGTTAGCTGTTACTGAGAGAAACAAAAGGATAACACATGGAGCATCGCTCTACAGACCAGCTTCCACAGAACCCACAAGGTGGTTTGTATTACTGCGGGGAATAGCTTAAGGCACCGTTTTTTCTAGAAATCAGTCATGGTTTTACCAGATTTCACCTTTGGGTGACTTCAAGTTACATCTTATCTATCCTGTGGTTGGCACATTATGAAAAAGTTTCAGAAGCAATTTGCTCGGAGAAACTATTGTTCTTTTTTTGTTTTTCTTCTTTTGTCTCTATTTAAAAAAAGAAAAATCTTGAGTACCTTCCTCATGTGCTTGGCTGACGTCTGTTTTATGTGCATCCCGTCTGCAAGATGTATGTTCAGTGTTTCAGTTTCTCATTTATCAGGTTGTTGTTTTGAGAGCTCCCTGCCTGAAATTGCAGATGTTTTTCCAGATAAATTTAGTTTTGTCTGAACTTTTGTCAGGACTGATAGCTGTTATTCTCTTCACACTTCCTGTACTCCCTAATTTGTTGTTCAGAATTTTCCGTGAGATATTGGCATGTTTTTAAAACAAATCCCTAGTGTAGCTTCTGCCTCCTTATTGTAGCTTATTGTATCAGAGCTCCCTGCTGTCTTTGCACCTTAGTGACCCCTGTAGGGGTGGTCCCAGAGGCTGGCACAGAGCCTAGCTAGGTCAGTCTTTTTTGTTTGTTAGTTTTTAAAAGAAAGGAAGGTATGAAAAATGAGTGTGACAACCCTGTGGCACCTTGTGGTAGCTTTGCCCCTGGTTTTGCATCTTGCCCTTGACCTCTTCTGTCTGTTCTCTACCCAAAGCACAGGGCGGTTAATCCAGCCCCGGTCACAGTGGTTCATGTCTCTTGGGGCCGGACCGGTTGAAGCTGGAACACTTTCTCTCTACCGTACTGCTTCCCCGAGCGATTCCCATTCCCAGTAGGTAGCTCTGCTTGTTTCCCAGGTCTGTTGATGAGGATGGACATATTTTCAAACCCAATTCAAAATAATAGCTAAACTGCTGGACTGCTGGTTGTGCTTGCAGTCTTGTTAATATTCGGTACAGTGACCACTAATGGGATGGGAGCAGATAAAGGAGAGATCCAATAGCGCTGCAGTATTTTATCCCATGTGAGATTTTCTTTTCCACCGGGTAGCCCTGATTGTAATGTTGCTGCTTGCAGTGTGTTTTCAAAGTCACTTTTAGCCTTAAAGTATAATACATCTCTGTAAGGATATCCTGATTGAAATGGCAAAGGCTTTGTTGGAGGACTTGGACTTTTTGTTTATTTTTGTGTTTCAACTGGGCAGCTACAGGGAAGCAGCATCACTGCTTCCAGCTCATGTCTGCCACTGAGCTTTTTTGAGTAGAATGGTTTTCAGAACGATCAAGTGCAGCTGTGCAGCATCACAATTGCACAGAAAATACACAGACTTGATGGTATCCATGGCAAATTCTCATTCACCAGTTTTTTACAGTCTTGGTCCTGAAATTAAGTCTAACATTTAATTTTTTCCTCTTTTTGTAGTGCTTCAAAACATACTAATGCAGTTATAGTTGAAATCTTTACATTATTTGCCATTAATTGGGCATAAATATTGGGGCAACTTGAAGTGAACACACTAGAGTGTCTGCTGATCACAAATATAGATTGTTCCCAAACTGTACTGGTTGGGAGCTGGAGATGCTTGCATTACCCATTTATCATACTGGTATTTTGTATGTTGTCATAAAACTTGCTAATCAGCATTTTGCCTGCTTCATCTGGGGGAAAGCTAGTGATCAGGTAGCCTGAGAAAGGAATCAACTGTGTATTTATAGTAGAGATTATAATTCACTCTAAGCTTCCTGTGTAATTTAATGTACTGTCTTCAAGACATCTAGAATATTTTTTTTTAATATTCCTTTGCAAAGCCCCATTTTAAAGGGTGTCTGCAAGGCCTCTGTTCAGTAAATGGCTGTTTCTTCACTGCTGCAGTGTTACAGTAGTGTCAAAAATCAAATAAAAGTAAATTCTTCCACCTCCCTGTGAGTAGAAGTTCAGCAGTTTGGCACTGAGCAACAGTGCTGTCTTGAAGGAAATGGTCAAGTGTCTCTATGATTCTTTAGGACACAACTTGGTGGGGTTTGTGTCCAGAACTGGACTTGGTCAGGGTGTGGAGGCCATATCTGATGGGTGATGTGTCTTTCAGGGTCAGCCGATGGACCAAGCTGCTATTTTCACTCCGCAAGTTCGACCCCCATCTCAGCTTCCACAGTACCCAGGGTTACAGCAAGCACAGGTACTGCACTACTCCCATGGAGTGTCTGCATAAAAATGCTTTTAAACAGAGCTCCTTTACCTCCCAGCCTGCTTTTCTGTGCTTGGGCTGTGCCTCATGCATGTGGCCTAGGGTAGCAGGTGAGGCCTCCTTCTAGGATGCTTGCAGTCTCCGCTTGCTGTAGCTCATAAACATTTTTAACGTGGTCACTTCCCAGTTTTTCCTAATGCTGTTGCTGGTAAAGGCAAGCGTACTTCAGCATTAAGCCTGAAATTTGGCCAATTTTTGGTGTCATAGTGATACCAATAACTCTTTATTATGTCATGGTCATTCTGGTACTAGGGATTTTGGAGGGGGGAACAAAGAAAAGAGAGATGTGGAGCTGTGGAGCAGAGCCCTGCTCATGCTCAGTGCATCTCAGGGAGGGTGGCATGGTGCAAGTTCCATCCCGCTGTGTGCGCCCACGTTGCAGCTGCCTGAGCCTGCAAACAGAATTGGGGTACAACCAGTGTGGGGGACTCACAGGTCAGTGCGTGGGTACACTGCGTCTCACTGGCTTGCCTCCAGTTGTCCAGGAGTTGGCTCTTTGATAAAGGTTATAGCTTTCTTTTATAGCTAAGCTAATTTAAACATGGGTACAGTGAAGTTATTCTTCTGTCCGTTTTCCCTGCAGAGCATGCCTCACGGATACACGATGTACAGCACTCAGATGCCTTTGCAGCAGCAGCAGCCCGGTGGCGTAGTTCTTTCCCCCAGCTACAACCCTCGAGCATATGCAGCAGCTCATTCCAGCCCCACGCTGATGGACAGGCTGCGGCAGATGCAGCAGCAGCCCAGCGGATATATTCAACAGCAGGCTGCTGCGTACATCCAGCCTGTGACAGGCACTCAGCGGTGAGCTTCTGCAGTTCCATAGCTGCTAACATTGCAGAATTTTGATGGCAACTTTGTTTAGAGATCTAAAGCTTTATTTAAAATAAAGTGTGTTAATCAAAATGAGGTTAACGCTGGGTCTAATTAACAATAAATATGCTTTTCTCTCCAATTTGCCCCTGTTTTTCCATCATTTAATTTTTATTTTAGGTTGGTCTTGGCACATGTTGTAGCCCAGTTGTCCTGTGTGTTTGTAGAACATAAAAATTAATTTAAAGACAGTTGTTGGATCCTATTTCACTACACACATAATATGGTATCCATATTATGCAAACCTGTGTGTGGTATTAAACAATAAATACCCCAGGTTTACCAAAGAGTCTGTGGTCAACAAAACACAAGACCAGCTTGGTAGTTTAACTAGCAATAGACCAATGAATTTTGCTTAAGCCTGAATAGACTGAATTGACTTCACTTTGGAAGTACAGCTGAGTTGCAGTGCCTACAAGAAACAGGAGAAATTCATTGGTAAAGAAATGTAATGAAACAGAAGGCAGATGAAGCAGGAAAGAAATCTGTAAAAGAGGGTGTTACAGAATAAGCAGAGTGGAGAACTGGAGTTTCCAATTACTGTCTTGAATCAGATTATTTTTCTAACAGTTTGGCACAGTCCACCTAACAGTCCAGCTCTGCTCTTAACTGAATCAGAAATTTTGCCACTTTTAATTTCCACTTCAAATAGACATGTTCAGTAGAGTGACACCCAAAAAAAACAGGCTTAAATTAAAAGGGGTTGGGGAGGGAACAGCCAAAATTTGCAAGGTCTGCCTCTGTGCACACTGTGCAGCTGTAGCTGTGATGGACAGTGCAGTGCGCTTCCCATTTGGGGTCACAGGTTCAGTGAAACAGCAGAGAGAACATGGATGTCAATCATCACAAGGTGGTCTAGCCCATCAGCAGAGCTTCGGTCCTGTCTCGCTGATCCCATGTAGTTTATCCTGGAGTGCCCCTGATGAGCTCTGTTACCAAGTAGAGATATTCTTCTTTCTCTGCTTAAGCTCTAATTTGATCCCACAACTAAAATCTCCTTTAGATGCTAGGTTCAGGTGTACTTAAATGACTTGCTCATCAATTGCTTGTTGTAAGCAGAATATGAGTGTCATGTAAATAGCTATGCAATTCTTTCTCAGCTCTTGTTATATTTAATGAAATCGGTGTTTCTGGAATTGTGAATGTTACCATATATTCTGCAATAATCACTGGTTCCTTAACTTCTTTTAAATTCTTGCAAGCCTGGATATCTTAAGAGTATGCTCAGTTTTGGGTATGTTTGCACCTCTTCAAAAAGTTCGACCTTGACGTTGTTGACAGCCTTGTACAAAGACCTGCAGAGTGCCTTGTGTTAGGAATAAAGCTGCCAACCTGAATTGCCTTGTCTTCACTGAGTTTTAAACAGCTAGTCTAAATATGAGCTAGCTAACGTTTTCCCCATGTATATCTTTCTGCTTTGTCAATGTTAATTATTCCCATAACATCGTAAGAAAGTATTTCTTGCTTGGTGTGTTTTTTCAGTATTTTAGAAAGTCTTTATATTCAGTTTTAAACCCATGGTAATGTAGCTGAGATGTTTTGATTGGGAGAATGTTTTAGCACATATGTCGAATTCTTGCTTGAAATGTAGAAACTCATCACTCTTCCTAATGAAGCAAGAACTGAATGCTTGGATCTGCACTTCTTGTTTAGAGGAGCATGTTATTACCTATATCAGCTACTGGGCAGTAGTATCTTATGGCTTCTGTTATGGAATATTTTTCAAAGCATCATATTTGGAAATCTATTCTTACTGTAAAACGTAATGTCTTTTAAATCTATGGAAGTCTAATGTCTCAGCCTATAGTTGGGTACTCCTAGACTAACTTGTGCTCTGTCTATAAATGAAGTATAATCCATTATTTTTTTCCCCAATCAGGTTGAGCCATCAGCCTTTGCAGCCAAATTCACTGGTGGGAGGGGGACTGGACAGTGCATCGACCGCAGGCCCTCATCCGACCCTGAACTCAGTACAGCTGCCTCCGGAGCCAATGAGACAGAGACAGCAGCAGATGCGGCAGCAGAGACTCTTCCAGGTGAGGGATTCGGCTGCACTAGAGGCCAGGGCTATTTCAGTGCAGGAAGGGAGTGCAAACATCACTGTATCAGGTGATGGTGTTAATGCACTCGCTTGCATGTGTATCAAGTCTAAAACAGCAGAGCCAGATGCTGTTAATCTGAACTGCTTTTACTCAAGTGCAATAATTCATTGTTTACATTTGGGATTTCCAAAAGACCTCTGGACATACATGTAAAATTCAGTATTTTCATTTTTCAAGATTGTAGAATGCCTCTGGAGAAGGTAAAGTTGAGAATGGCCTAGCTGAACGTGCTGAGACAAAAGCACTGATTGTGCTTTCCCCTGTCTGGCCTCATAATCTATGCCAGAATTAAATCGAAGGGCTTGCTTCCTGTTTCCTATTTCCTATATTCTGATTTGATGATATATTTTCAATTTGGAGGTAAGTATGAGTTTGGCAGCTAAATATTTTGGGCTTGGCACAGGGGAAATAAATTACATTAAAAATCCTTCCCGTGGCCCTTTGATGGTTGGAATTACTTTCACGTTTTCATTTTGACGCAAGAGCTATCTGTACCAGTTCTTGTTGAACTATAATGTATTTTATCTAAATATTTTGATGTTGTAGTAAACTAAATATACCAGCTTTTGAGTGTTTTTTTGTCTATTAACAATGCTCCTCATCAGCCTTGGTGTGGCTGATGATGAAAGTGGAGAGTTGTGAGGCTTATCTCCCACATGGGGCCTTCAGTAACCAGTGCTGTAATCGAGCCCAGATCGTACACTGGACATCAGTCATGAGAAGCTATATTGCTTGGCTCGTAGTCGTTCCCTGAGGCAGTGTGCGTGTCGTGTACTTGTTTCAAAGCCCATCTTCTTTCAGTTGCAGCAGCAGCAGCAGGGGCAGCAGCAGGGGCAGCAGCAGGCGCTTGGTCTCCAGCCTGTGCAACCGCAGCAGCCTTTGGTAAGCAGAGGTGACTCGGATATTTCGGGCAGGTGTGAAGGTAGTGACAGGGTGGGGTTTGTCACTTATGGAGATGGGAGCGTGTCAGTCTGGGGAGGGGGTTTGTGTAAGCTTCCCCGCATCACTGCCTGCCGGCCGGTGCTGGCTCCATGGTGCCTGCCGTGCCATACTGCCACCGCTCTGAATGCCGTGGAGCGTGTACGCAGTGCTGGGGGTGACAGGCTCATTTTGCCTGCACCCTGAGCTGGCCCCAAGTTGTAGCTGTGACAAGAGAGTGTATTAGCTGTGGCTCAACAGCCTGCTAGTGCATCCAGGGAGCTCCTGGCTGGCTCCGAACCTGGGCTGAGGAAGATTGCATCTGTCTGCAGAAGACCACGTGAATGTGTCCATCTTGCCAAAACACGGCAAGAGGTGTGTTACACATGCACTGAGGTGTCCCTGGGGGTCACCTCGCCTGCTGACCTCTGATGGAGAGGCAAGTGCAGCTTTGAACACAGGCCTTGGCAAGGAGGGCTCGTGCACTTCCCTGCTCAGCCCCTGGCACCTCTGCAGCAGCACGTTTGAGTTTGGTGTTCAGAGATGTTCCTTCTAGGACTGGAGTACACGCTGCCTCCTGCACTTCCATGGTTCATTACCAAAGCTGGGCCAATGATGACCTGTTGTTTTGGCTGAAAAAAAGACTTGTGTGTGTGTGTAGGAAAAGTTCAAATGCTTCATTTCAACATATCTTTTGAAATTACATTTAGCAGTATTGATTTAAAACTAATGGTTAATATCCCAAACAATACAAATAACCACCCGTAGCAGTTCTGAGAATTACTGGGGTATATAGTAACAAAATGGGTACCAGTGCTTCTCTAATTCTCTACATCTCTTTTCTGTCACCAGTAAAATAAGACTGCCCAGACTAACTGTCTTAAATCTCTTTATGTGAACTCAAAGGGGGGAAAAAATGAGATTCTTTAAAGTCATCCTCAGCCTTACTCCTTCTGCAGAATAAATAAATGACTGTTTTGAAAATCTGATAAAGAACCAAGTGCTGTAAGCCTCACTGAAAGCCAGGGATCTTTTTTTCTGGGGTCTAAAGATGCCATTTAGTAGTCCCAAAGCATCAAGCTAAGGTAAATTAACACCTTAGTGCTGCAGGAATTAATTTTTCCTGTTTATGCTTGCTGTGCTATGTGTTTTTATAAGTGTTATCCTAATTAATATATCATAGTAATAATGAATAGCTCTTGCTAACGTTAAGAACTTGATGAGGATGTAGGTGCTGCTGATGCGTATAAATTGGTGGATTTTTCTGTCATTGTAATATTTTGAAGTGAAAGCAGGATAGCGTATATGATTGAGGCTACTTGTGGAGCTAGTTTTTGCTGTAACACTAAGAAAAGCATTCATTTGGAAATGCGAGGCGCTGATGGTTGGCATTTCTCCAGTTTGCTGTGCTTGTGTGAGCATCGGTGCTCCCTCCGCTCCCTCTGGCGTCAGCTGCGGTCGCTGGCAGCTCCACCACTACCAAACTCCAGTCCCTGCCTTAACTCATGTCAGAAGTGACTGTTAGTGACTTCAGGCCTTTGATTTTTAGGTTGTACTGCTAGTGTGCTGGGCAAAACCGGGTTGTATTGTTTGAAGATCCTTTTAAATTAAATTGTTAGTCATAAAACAGAGCTGCATAAAGACAACTGTACAAACAAAATTGGTTTTGAGACATTCCTTTATGCTGAGTTGCAGCTTTTTATAGCTTAACATATGATTTTAGCAAATCACTGTCACTACCAAGTGGTTTTTATGGACACATCCACTGAATTTACAATGTCATTATGCTTGTTTCCTGTATTTGGGCAGGTTTTTTAGACGTATTTAAGGTAGTTGAGGAAAACTAGAAAAAGTTTGCTATAGAAAAATTGAGAAGATACAGTAATGCTGAAATTGCTAGCTTCTGAGTTTTAAAGCACTAATCAACGTAATTTGATAGAGAAACTCTGAGGCAGCCTGTAAGTGCAAAAGTAGGGATAAATGGAAGGTGTTTATCTGATAGTTATTGAAAGATCATTTTCATCCATTTTTGAGTTTTTCTTAGTAGTGTTTGTATTTTGAACAAACTGCATGTGAAAGGCTCACAGAGACAGAGCACCCACCTGTGGCTGCAGGCTCCTCTTCCAGCACTTAGCGCAGCAGAAAGCTTTCTGCGTGTTGGTTTCATGTCCCCAAGAAACCCTGGTGTGGTTAATGCTTCTGACTAACCTCAGCATTTACTAAGCACTGTTAGCCAGAAGATTACACAATGTTTTTTAAGTGAAGGATTTGGTTTGAGAAAGGGAAAAGATGCCGAAGTCTTGTAAAACACTGAAACTCCCTTCAGTAAGCAAAAGGTTTCACTGAAACAAAGCATGGGTGTTTTCTGTACCGCATATGATGTTATATGTTATTATGATGGTATTGAATAACTCAATTTTTATTCAGCACGTCAGGTTTTCAAACTGGTCAGGTGTATTGTGTATCCTTGTGCAGCAGCACAAAAAAATCACTTAATTAGAGGCACATGCATTTTCACCAAATCTAATGAGAAGGAAAACTCCAGGACTTAGGAAACAGACCTAGAGAGCTTAGAGGCCTGAGGATACGATAGACAGTGAATGGTGAAGGCTTGGTTTGGGTTGTGCTTGCTAGCGTAGCAGTACCTCATTCATCACGATTTCCCTCCCAGGAGTAGGTAAGTACGAGGGGTTTGTGCCATCAGCTGTCTGTCCTCGGGAATCTGAGATAGCTGGTGCACAGACGATTTTCTTTCATACGGGTGATGCATTTTCCAAGGAAAGAAATGCTTCTTGTATACACAGGCCTTTGGCTCCAGAGGTACCGGTCCCAACAGTACACACACAGACGGTCTGTGTCAGGTGTGTCTGCCGTAACTCAGTAGTGTGGTGTGCAGTATATTCAGTACTCCGACATGCAGGTAGATGATCAATAAAAGTTGTTGATAGAGAATGATTTTCTTCCGAATGACAGCCAGAAGCATGGAAAGTAAAGCGGGGCTTGTTCTCCTACCCATCCTTACTTGAAAAATAGACTTCATGGGTCAGGTAGGGAATAATGCATGCTGTCAGATAGACCAATTAAAGACTAAATTCTGCTTTGATGCAAGTATAAATAGGGTGCAAATTTGTGAAAGTCAAGGCATTTACACACAGGGTACTTTCAAAGTGATTGAAGTCATTATTTAATTCATTAGCAGCAGATATCTGTGGAAGCTTTTTGTGCCTAATCCCATTGCGCTTAATGCCATGGACTGGAAGGGCCTTGTCTCAATCCCTCTTATAGGGTAAGGACCAGAATGATGATTATTTTGCTCAGTGGAGGAGATGGCCCAGCTGCCTGGGCGCTGATGTGTCTCCTGTTCCACTGGAGCCAAGAACTGAGTGTGCAGCTACAACCCTGCAGCAGGCATGCAGCGCTTTGTGCTCATCCTTCTTTTTGTCTGAAGTGCTGTTGCCCCGGGAAAAATATTTTTTGAGAAGCTTTTTTTCACTATTATGCTTCAACCACACATGTGTGTATTAAAATGCTAACAAGGCTGTTAATTTTGATTTGCAGTTTTGATTTGCCTTGTCTTTGAGCAGTGCAGACAGTAAAGCTGCTCAGAGTGACTTGCAGGATGAATACTGGCCTCTCCAGAAGTGGAAAAGACAGAGACTGACTCTGTCCCTTGTGTCTGGTTGGACACGCGATACCTGTAACGCAACTGGAAATGTGTGAGATTTCAGGGAATAAAGAGAGCAAATGTTCTGTAAGTTCTGTGTTCCATGTGTCCTTACTGTGCTCTTAAAACACGGTCAGGATCTGCTGTGGAGGCCGGCCTGCCTGCCTGCCTGCCTTCTGCCGTCCCCTCCACCTGCTCTGTCAGCGGCCGGCGGGGCAGCACAAGCTGAACACTTCTGCAGTCACCTGCCGTGGCACTTGCGCTGTGCGTATTTCTTTTGTGTTTCTTTTGCAGTTTCCAAGGCAAGGCTTACAACAGACGCAGCAGCAGCAACAGACAGCAGCGCTGGTCAGGCAGCTCCAGAAGCAGCTCTCCAGTAAGTGTGTGCGTGTGCACAGGTGTATGTAAATATATATACGTATATTTGAATGTGGAATTATCTTTCTGGAGGTGTTCTGCCTATTTAAATGCTGCCATATATACACGTAAGTAATTTACCTGCTGACAGCTGGTTACCCATCCCAGTAGTGATGTAATACCAAAATTCTGGTGCTAGTGCACCCCACAGATTTCTGTTGGTCTTCAGAGCAGCCTGAGTCAGTGAGCTGGTGGCCCAGCCACAATTTGCTGTGTGTTTTCTCCCCTCACTTCTGTAGTCCTACCGCAGGCAAAGCCCCTGAGGAAATAGGCACCTCTCAGGTGCATTAGCTAGGTATATACGGGAACGTATTGACTGTTGTTGGCTACTGCTGCATGAAATACAGGTATTTTTCTGTATTTCTGTACAGTCACGAGGCACAAACACGTCCCTTTGCTTTGTCAACCAGGTAACCAGCCACAACAAGGAGTGAACCAGTACGGGCATCCGTCACACTTCTAAATCAGCGATGGAGGGGAGACGTCATGTTACGTTTGCACTGAAGAACAGAACATTCAAAATTCAATGCACTAGTTATTGCTAGAAAGCAAACTTTAGTTTTCTTCTCTTATTATTTCAATAATTATTTTTTGTGCTGCAGTTGATGTGAATATGTAACAAGGTGGGTTTTTTGGGTTTGGGGATTTTTTTGCATTAAACTAGATTTAAATGTATGGACTTGTGGGCCTATTTGAAGAATGTTATTGCAGATTTTATGAATTTGGTGCTTTTTAGGTCCTGTTACTTTTAAAGAGGACAAAGAATGCTGGATTTATTTATTTGTGGGAAACACTTTTTGTTGTTTGGTTTTTTTTTTGGTTGGGTTTTTTTGTTTTGTTTTGGGTTTTGGTGGTGTTTTTGTTTTTGTTTTTTGTTCAAGAACTGCACTGGACCAAACTACTGAACTGAAAGGCACTTCCGATTTTGGCATAAAAGTTAATTTGTTCATTAAAATGTTCACCTCTTTCTTTGTTGGTAGAACAAGCATCAATTTAAATTGTGTTTATTTGACTGTAATTTTCATATGCACTTTATAAAGCTCTTTGTTTAAAGTACCAATTTTCTCTTGCTCTCATTGTGGTAAGAAGGTGCTGAAGTGGGTTTATTGCTTGTATTAGAACTTCTTGAAGTTTATATTAAAAGCCACAATGTAACATTAATAAACCTACTAGAAGTAGCAGTGTTTCATATTTGATCTTTTTAATACAAAGTTCGCTGGTGATCAGTTCTAAAGGGGTGCACGACATGGTAACAAGGATCAAACAGTCAAAACCAGGTTTTGCTCTGCTCACGTAGGGAAATCGCGAAGTCCTGGTAAAGCCTCACAGGAAACGAATCTCCGTGTCTCACTTGATGCCTTCAGTACCAAACCTCGTACCGGCTTTCACAAAGTGAGGGTGGAAAAGCCACCAAAGTCCTTTCTGCAGTTTTAGCGCTGCCGTAGCTGACAGCTCTTTGTGCTGAAGTCACCCTAAATGAGTTACTCCTGTTAGCTGTGTCTGCTAGCAATGTTGTGTGGTAAGTATTTCAAATTCCGGGTTTGAGTCTTGATCGCTGGGTGAGTTTCAGCGGTGTAATGCATTATATACTATCAGCTGAGTGCAAAACGACAAGTAACTTATACATCAAAATTACTACAAACAAATCATTATTATTCAAACCTGTTCAAATATGTCATAATTTTGCTCATATTAGAGTTGAAAAAAACAGAATATATTTATTATTATTTTATGTAATTTAGGAGTTAGTCTATGTGATTTTTTTTTAATACATTAATTTTGAAAGTGGAACATGCAGGGCATTTAAAATAAACACAGGGATATTTTTTCCGGTTCTGTATTAACTCAATTTGCTTAATTTACCATACGAAGAATTTATAGATGGTATCGTAGGCAGGTGGTCTGTTGGGAGGGGGGAAGACTGCACTGCTTCAGAGTACAAGCTTCGGAGGACTGTGGGAGGCAGTACAGCCAGCTAATGAAATAATACTTACTACATGGAAATCTGTAGAAAAATCCAGAAGAAGAAAAGCTTTTACAATAGTCAGGTGGGTCTTACTCATGTAAAAATTATTTCTGTTCACATTTTTTAAGGAGATTTACTGTTCGTCGTAGTAGCTGAAGCTATTAACCAGTGAGATTCCTGTAATCCAGCCATTCTGTGGCCACTGCTTCATCAACACTGTGGGAGGAGGGAACACACACAGAGCAAACTGTATGTGGTTGATGTCAGGAAATTATCAAACCAGCACAAAAGCAATCCAAGCTGAGGTTCTAGTCTTCAATAAAAAACAATTCCCCAGATTGATTGTGATGTGGTTAAATGAGGTAGAATCTGCATTTAGCTCGTGGTGCTTGAATACGTTCTCTGATGAGTGCCTCGTGTGCTGATCAGCTCCTGCCGAGAGACGTTAGCGCACGTGGTTCGGGTGCTGCTGTTGTGTTAGCACTGAGGGGCGTCATTGCGGACCCTTCTTGTAGGTGATGCCTTACGGCCCCAAAAGAGACGTGTTACTGCTCTTGGATTTCTTATTATTTTAAATGATGAGGTATTATTTTAAATGATGAGGCATAAATGATAAGCTGGCATTGTTCATGAGGCAGGGGATGGTTACGCTGAACCCTTCTTACATATATCAGTCTTTCTGTAATGGATGAAGAGACCGCTCTCTTCCAGCAGCCCTGGCTTCAGCCCTGCTGTCTCTGGTCCACTCCGGCAGGATCAGGCAGTGCCGGGACTGCAGGGACAGCGCAGTTTCTTCCATGCTATGCATATGTCCTGTATTTGCAGATTGAAGGGGAAGGGCTGCATTGCATGTATTTTCACGCCCCTCTGTCCTGACATTAACCTCTCTCTTAGGAAGAAAATAAGAAACTCTGAGCTTTAGTAACTAGCTTAATCTTTTAAAGATTTATTTGACCAGTCCAATCTGTGATTCATTAGTGTAAAATGCGTAGGTAACAATTTCCTACCATTGCGAAGGCATTTTTCCCTCACGTACAGAAGGTTGCTTCTTGGACCTAGCTACTGAATTGAGCAGTCAGAATTCTGAATTTACATGCAAATTGATGCAATTGTTTTCTAGTGAGAATTTTTTAAAAAATGCTTTTGTGACAATAGGAAAACAATAGGAAAATGATACCAAGCTAGAGTGTTTCTACATGTGGCCCATACACTTTTACTAAACAGCACCAAACAGAGCTTACTCTCTTGTTTAAAAGTCAGAACAAAGTTGTTCTGTAGGTATCATGCCAAAATTCTGCAAAAAAGGCTCTGTGAAACAGAGCTGTGTTATTAGAAATGCTTCACTACTTGTTTCACCATGGAACATTTATTAAAAAACCATACTAAATATTCAAACTTATTAAGAAGGTAATCTGCATCACAATAAAATCTGCTCTTTGGTTCTCAGACACCCTTGCTTTATGTAATCCATGCTGATGACAGTCGTACAAGGTGGACAATATTAAACTATGAAAATATGAAAAAGTCTGTTCTTTACTGAAGATCTCTAGGTACACTTCCAGAAAGTAATTTTATTCGATATTCAATGTTTGCTGGCAGAGCAAAAGTGCCTTAAGTTTGTTTTTATTTAAGTCTGTTTAATCACTGAAAGAACCAATGCTAGATACATAATAATGCTAGATCTAATTTTCCCCAAGCCTTTCCTCTCCTTTTTTGCTCGGTCACTGCAGACTGAATACTGTAAATGTATTTAGGCACTTAGATGCCTGTGGCTGCCTTATATTAAACTTATTCCAAGAATGAACTCAGTCCAGCTGCAGCCTTCGATAGCAATCACTCACACTGTGTTTCTTACTTCAAATGACGTGGATGTATGTTACTGTGAAATCACTGCCAAGATGGTTCTTCGCTGTGCACTTGTATGCACCAGAATCTGAGGGTCGGGGATTCTGGATGAGTAATGTCCCGTGGGGGTGAAGCAGTTCGCTCCCAGATGCTCGGCCTTGGTGACCTGCAGAGAGTACCGAGTGGTCAGGTAATTCCCAGGTAATTTCTGGTTTTGGTATTCCCAGTGCTATGCAGTGGAGCTGAACGGCTGCACCGGGCATCGTGTGTATGCTCTGCGGCGGTCTGTTCGTAATCCTCGGGGGGTAGGCTACAATAACAACAGGAACAGTTATAGAGGAATCTCCAGCATTATTGTGGGCCTTACACACGTAATTTCCTCTGTCGTGGATGGTGGCTTCTCGTATAACCAAAGTACCGTTCTCCAGCAGTATATGTTTCCTGTTGATCTGCGGCCGATCCAGCACGTAGCCACCCGGCAGAGTCCACGCCGTGTTTGGTTTGGGGTTCCCATCAGACAGGCAGTGAAGCGAGAGGGACTCCCCGCTGATGCCCTTCACTGGCCCCGCTGGGTGAGTGAGAATACTGGGCTTCTGGCCAACCTCCAAGATGATCAGCTTTTCAATGTAGCCAACTTTATTCCTGGCAGCACAGCGATACTTTCCTGCTTTGTCTCTATCGGGATTATAGACGGTAAGGGTACCGTTGCTTCCCGTGAGAAACTGGGAAGTCTTGATGCCGCTGGAATACCATGTGCCATTAGGCAACATCCAGCTTATGTCTGGCGGAGGGTTTCCATCCACAGAACAGTTCAGTGTGGTAGGTTTTCCAGGTTTTGCTATTATTTTTTCATTGAATGGGTTTTTAAACGTTGGTCGCCTCAGCATTTCTAATACCTCCAGCTGCACGACCAACATGCTCTCTCCCCCATCGTTACGTGCCACACAGATAAAATCTGCTGTGTCAGAAGGCCTTATATTCCGAATCTCAAGTGTCCCATTTTTGTGTACTACAATCCTGCTCCCGTAATATGGAGCTGTTAGGAAAATATTGTCAGGCATAATCCACATAATCTGAGGGGGAGGCGTCCCCTCTGCCCTACAGTCAATTTGTTTCTTTGAATGCCTCACTGCTGTCACTTTCATGATGGTTTTGTTCACATATAAACCATTTATGATAGGTGGTTTAGCAACAACATCCAGTTTATATAATTTTGTATCGTCCCCTCCAGGATTACGAGCAACACACATATACTCCCCGGCATCTAACAGTTTGACCTGACTGACTGATAGAGAACCATTGACGTGCAGGAAGTGTCTGCCTGTTGACGAGGAGATCATGTCACTGGAAGGTAGCAACCAGAATATTTTTGGCTTGGGTTCTCCAGCAGCTTCACAGTCCAGTAATGCCGTATCTCCAGCTTTCGCTGTAACGTATGTCTTGTAATTGTGCTTTATCTGAGGGGCAGCCATGATAACCGTGATGCGTATCTTCATTTCATCTCTTCCCAGGGTGTTTTGAGCATAGCAGGTATAATCCCCTCCTTCTGTTACTCCAACTTTGTTGAGGTACAGAGTTCCATTGTCAAAGAGGACGTATCTGCGAGACCTGTGCCCGCTGTCATCTGCCAGCATGGCATTGTTGATCACCGTCCCATCCGGCAAACTCCAGGATATTTCTGGCGCGGGTGACCCAGAGGCCTTGCAGTCCACTTTGAAATCTTTTCCATATGGCACCAGTTTCTTGAAATACTGTTTCTGGTCAATCTTGGCTGGTTTCATTGTGATGCTGACTTTCATCAGTATCAGATCATCTCCAATTTTGTTTCTTGCGACACACAAATAGTCACCGGCATCCTTTTCGGTGACTGCCTCAATAACCAAGGATCCATTGGGGTAGACATGGATTCGACTTCCCATTCTGTTGTGGGGGGAGAAAGAGGAAAATAATTAAGGAACAAAATGCTGGAGGTGAATAATGAGCACTGAAAGTGGCTGACAGCGTTAACAGCACGATACGATACAGCAGCTCTCTCCAAAGGCACTGTGTCCACGTCCCCCCCAGACTCAGCGGGTTATAACCTGATGTAGTTGCCATGTTTGCTGTTATGTGGATGTGCACGTGCTCACTGAGGTGTGCAAAGCTGCACAATGCCGCCTCTGCCTTCCTGAAGGCTGTTCTGTGAACAAATGAGCCTGTTGAATCCTATGTCCCTCACCCTGCCAGCCTCTACTCTTCTCCCTCATGCTTCTCCTTGCAGATAACCTGCAAAACTTGCCTCCAGCCAGGAGCAGCTGGCAGTGCTACTGCGCATTGTCCAGAGCAACACTCGGCACCGAATGATCACTCTCTGGCTGCCTTTCCTGCAGCAGGGCACGGACCTGGATATCCCTTAGCCCAGCTGCAAGCTCTCATGGGCCTGCTAGGAACATCCCGATCTGGGAGCGTCTCCCCCAAAGCGAAGGTGAAGTGTTGCTGTGGGAGGGGTTGCGGGGGGAGACTCTCAAAGGTAGATCTGGCAGAGACTACAGAAGCCTCTTCCTCCTGAGTCCTACTTCGCAAATCTCTTGTAAATAACTTTTCCTCCTATAAAATGACCAAAATTCAGCCAATGTATGATTAACATCAGTTTCCTTAATTCAAATAAGACTTGTATCCATTTTGGTAAGACTTCACCCACTTACGACAAGTGATGTGGTCTGTTATTAGACATATAATAACAAGCCACCACCACAGAGGTTTCACCACTGTTAAACGTTTAAACGTGATTTTAGTTCACAATGTATTGTTTCAGTGATGTAACAGTCTCTTGTATGAGCACCAGAGAAGACACTGTTGGAAGTTTCAAAGAGATGGGAAAAAAAAAAAAGACTCCTACCTGTGCCACTGGTCAACAACTGCCTTGGAAGGCAACCTCCAGAGGATCCTGGGCTTTGGCTCCCCAGTTGCTGTGCAGTTCAGGAGCAACCTATCCCCAAAATTCAGCTGAGTCATTTCTTGCGAGGCGGTAGCTATTTTTGGAAGCGTATCTCTGTGTTCCACCGTGAGGCTCACCACCCTCCTCTCTGAGCCAGTCGAGCTTGTGGCTATGCACTCGTAGTTCCCGCTGTCAGAAGGGACGATGTTGCTGAGGTGGAGGGTACCGTTGGAGAACAGGAACAGCTTTGCGTTTACAAACTGCAGAGGCTTCACCACCGTGCCGTCAAAGAGGACCCAGTGGACAGTGGGCTGAGGATTCCCTGTCACGGTGCAAGGGAGTTTCAGATTTTCCCCCATCATTCCTTCAACACGTTGTCTCTTTTCTTCGAGAATAGTGGGAGGGGCCGCAATGACCTGCAGTTTTACAACCAGCGTGTCAGTGCCCGCTGGGTTTTTAGCCATGCATGTGTAGAGGCCCCTGTCATAAACAGTGACTTCTTTGATAATTAAAGTGCCGTCTGGTTCCACGTGAACTTTGTTATTTCCTGCGGAGGAGTCGGAGATGTGCGTTTTATTTGCTAGAACCCACAAGACGGTGGGAGGAGGCCTGCCCTCAGCTCTGCACTTCACTGCCACGGGCTTTCCGGAGTGAGCGGTGAGGAGCTGCCACCTGCCACCGGTGATGCGGGGCGGGTAGGCCACTACCGACAAGGTGACCAGGAGCCGCGCCGCGCCATGCGGGTTGGCTGCAGTGCACAGGTACTGCCCGCGGTCCTCCAGGCCCACCTGGGCAATGGAGAGCGTGCCATTGGCAAACACCATCCATCTGCCGTCACCTTGGCTTTCCGGAGCATCGGTCCCTGCAGAAGCAAGGGGACAACAGCGCAGCATGTCAGAACCTCTCTGTTTCTTTTTACTCAGTCCCTGAAAACACCTCCCTATCCCAGTCTACTTTGCCCAAATAACCAAGGCACTAGTGGTAAGAAAGAGAGAAATAATAGTATTTTGCATATAGAGTGAGAAAGCTTTAAAGTAAAATGAAAACTTGGTCCTCAGTAGAGACAAAGCTTGGATAAAGCAGATGGGGCTTTGCATACTCAAAAATATTTTGGCATAGCTTTAACTTGATTTGATGGTTTGTTATCACAGACAGATTTTTCTTTTCACTTGTCTCACTGTTCTGCAATAGCAGGTAACATACAATAAATACTGAAATCTTCTACCATAAGCACAGAATTATAGTTAAATATAGATTATAGATTTATTTTTTTTTCCCCTAAAGAACTGTTTCATAATTAGTAGTAGGACACTCCAGCAAGTGTGCTGGGATATCTTTCTTTTTCACTGTTTCAAGGTTCATCTTTTCACTGATACTTCATGGTCCTCTTACATGAGTTTGGCACAGAAAACACCTGCCAAATTACAAGGCTAAAATGGAAGGTAAATTCTAGAGAGGTTTATCAAGCTTACCTGATGATATCTTGGTCCACTGTATTGTTGGTCGGGGGTCACCAGTAGCCTCACAGGGAATAAAAGCATCTGAATTAGCTAGCACAGTAAAAGCAGCTAATTGTCCTCCAATTATTCTGGGCTTTGCAAAATGATTTCTGCTTAAAGAGTCCAAGGCTGTAGGATTGTTGGTGGTAGTTTCTTGATCTTGTCTCTTTTCAGACCAGCCTTTGACAGAACTGTCCTTGTCCCTTCCCCACAGAGGAGCATATGGAGTCACGGCCTGTGACAACTTCCGTATGCTCGGCGTATTGACAGTTAATGTGTTGCCTCTCTCTGTGACTTTGGCAGAGGGCTTCTGCCAGAATTTGGTTTCCCCCCACGGAGGCGAGGTGGTTCTCGCAGTACGTGCAGGTGGCACAGCTGCTGTTGGGGCTGGCAGCGGAGTGGGATGCTGGGTGCTGGGAGGAGAGATGTCTGTGGATGCAGCAGGAGCTCTGGTACTTGGCTTGGTTCCTGCTGGGAATGTGGGCTGTGCTACGTGGTTTTCTTGAATAACTCTCTCTTCCGTTTTCAGGTGTGATTTTTCACCTGCTATTGCGGTGGCTTTGATTTGCCGAGCAGGTTCTGACCCAGGTGTTGCACAGACTGTGGCAGGTCGTGTGCTTGTGGCACTGAAAGGCTTTGAAAGCCACGGTGCAGTTTGGATCGTGGTGGTGGGACTCTGAGTGATACGACTGTCGGGTGGTAACGTGGCTGACTGGATGTTCCTCTGTGCGACAGGGGTCGCTGATGTCTGCGTGGCTGCTGTAGGCACGTGCTGAGGTGCCTCTGGTGCGTTACGGATCAGCAGCGCTGGCGTTTTGGTCACTGAGACTGCGCTTACACTCTCAGAGAGAGGTTTTGCAGATGTAAGACTTGTAGGCGTAGTTAATGATTTAACTGTTGCCACAACAGGCGTGGCTGTGTTCACCGATGGAATAGCTGCAGTGCTGTGGCCTGCAGTCACGCCTTGTGAAGTAGATGTTTTAGGGGGCCTCTTCTTCCTCTGACCTCTCTTTCTTCCCACCCTGAATGTTTTGCTTTTGGTGCTTTTGTTGTCAGTTTGAGGAGTAATAATAGGTATAACTGTTGGCTTCAAACTCGCTACATCCATTTCTTTGGTTGCACTACTTGCAGGATTAGAGTAAGACTGCGGTTCTGCGGTGGGAAGATGTTCTGACTTACCATTGCTATAATGAATGGGTTTGTTTACGGACAAGAAACCACTGCTGTGATTCCCACCTGTTGAAATAGGCCTAAAGTGCAAAGGAGACATTTTGGACATAGATAATGCTGCTGTAGTTTTAGGAAGCATGGTTGATACCTCTGTTGATAGAAACATAGCTGTCTGTTGTTTTGGTAGCTTCTGAAGAAGGACTTCTTTTTGTGCACCATTTCCAAAGAGATGTTCCCAAGTAATTTTTCCTCTTTGGGAATCTTCTGCTGACGTTCTAGTCTTAATGCTGGGTGAGACTGATTCAAGGGTAGAAGATATCTTAGTGCTTATGGTATGTGTAACTTCTGTCGTAATATGAGCTGTACGGATTGCTGTTGTTGGTCGTCCGATACTAAAAGGTTGGACTTTATCAGTATTTGTCTGAAACGGAGCACCGGTCTCTAATTTCCATTGAGGAGTGTCTTGGGTGCCTTTTGTAATTAAAGGCATGACTGTCGTAGTGGCTTTTTGCCTTGCACTAGCTTTGTTTGTCTCTTCTGTGAGGAATGCTGTGTTTTGATGAGTACCCACTGGGTGCTCCAATGGCATATTTATGGTAGAGGGGGAAGAAAGAGGTGCTTCTGGGCTAAATGGGTTGATGGAGCTGCTTAAATTATTTAAGGTTGCTAAATTGGGTACATATTTCATATTCTTTTGAACATCTGCAGTCATAGCTGTATCTCCTCTGACAGATCCTGGCCTCCCAAAATTGTATCTGTGCTCTTTAATACTTGGAATATGTCCTGGTCTAACAATTCGTCTCCTACCAGAAATTTTCCTTCGACTTCCATATTGCTGCTGGGCCTGGGGCGTGTGAGTTGTAACATCCTGAATAATCTGAATTTGCTGATGAGTAATGATAGTTGAGTCCAATGGTGGCTTAGGAGTTACACGTTTCCAAGTACTATGAAGATAAATGTGACCATATTCAGGACCTGGTTCGCTGACTGTCACTACAGATATCTCATGATCTGTTTTGGTGGAAATCTTATCAATAGACTCAGTAAAAACATGGAGCTTGTCCACTGTGTTTTGGGAAGTTACAGACTTGCTGGTGTCTGTAACATCTGTTGCAGGTGTCGTAGATACAGATTTTAAATGCTGTTTATTACTTTCCCCAGAATATACCACCCTTTGCCCAGCAGGGAAGAGTGCAGATGTTCTACTTGCTCCATTTGATAAAGTTGATTGTTTTATACCGTTTGCCGATACTTGACTTAAATCGGATCTTTCCCATGAGTCTGTAATTGTAGGTTTTAGATCTGTTTGTGGCCTTCTGCTCTCAGATGATACAGACTGTGAAGGAGGAGAGGGTAGAGGAGTTGCTGCCTCTGCAACCAGGAGAGAGGCTTTCCTAGCAGGGGTGTTACTCGTGGTCATCTCCGGCCCTGCAGTTATCACACTTTCCATTGCTCTTCCCAGAACAGATACAGTGGCTGTCTCTGTTACCGGTATCATTAATTCTTCTTCTGGAGATAAGAGATCACCAGATGTTTCCTCCTCATCCCCGGGTACTTTTGAGAACTTACGGACTAGAATAGGTGGTTTTGTTGCAACTTCTCTTTGTTTTTCTATCAGTGTCGAGTTCCTCTTTGTTTTTTCCAAAAAGGCTGCCCAGCGCTGCGGATCGACCCTCCTGGCTGAGGAAACAAATTGTCTTCTGTGTCCTCTAAACCGCCTGCTTATTTTGTCCCTGTAGTGCCTGTAAGTCATCTTCCCATGGCTGTTTCTTTTAGCTGCGCTCTGTGCGACCCGATTACTGGATGCTGAGGCAGCAGACTCCTGATTAGCTGTCAAGGTAGCTCGAGTAGCTACGGGATGTTTCTGTCTTGTAGCAGAGGCCAGCATCGCATTGCCAGAGCCATTGCCCTCTTCCCATTCTCCCACAGCTACATGGTTTTTCTTTAGGGTGGTTTCGTCCTTTTTAACTAGCACTTGGAAAACCAAAAGATCAACACCATACCGGTTGGCTGCAACACATCTAAAGTAGCCACTGTCTCGCTCTGTTACCCCTTGTATTCTCAAGGTACCGTTGTCAAAAATATGTTTGTTTTTTGCAGAATGATGAAGAATCACGTGCTCGGGTAACACCCAGCTGATGGCAGCATCTGGAACAGCAGTGGATGTACAGGGAAGGTAGAGTGTACTGCCAACAAATGTAGAAAGTTGGGCTCCATTTACACTGTTGTGTTCCACGTAAGGATCAACCACAGTAATTCTGAATGTGAGAGTATCTGCGTCGTTGTAATTTGTGCCTACGCAGTGATAAAGCCCAGTGTCAAAAGTATCAGCTGTCCGTAACATGAACGTTCCGGTTTTAACTACTACGATTCTTCCATCCTCACTGATATACGGAGCTCTAACTTTGCTTCCATCAGCCAATATCCACTCTATTGCAGGAGCTGGTTCTCCAATTGCCTGGCACTCCAGTTCTACAGTCCCCCCGACTAAAACAGTGTGCTCCGTTTGTGTTTTGTTGTCCCTGGAGATGATGGTCCAGATACTTCTCGCCTGTGTTTTGTCAGCACTGGGCAAAATAATCTGAGCATCGGTAAAGTATTGGATGTGCAATGTGTTAAGTGTGGTTGCTGTCCTGTCTAACTGTAATGCCACTTTACTTTGCATTAACCAAGATGGTTCAGCTCTCAGTTCAGTCTCTATATTGGTAAAAAGTTCATCTTTTTCAGAGTAGATTTGTTTATATTTGTAAAAAGGCATGTTTGTTGCTAGGACGTTCCTTTCCAGTTTTAAGGGAGAATTACTGTACAGTGCCAGTAAGCTCCATAGCTGCTGAATATGTTCATAATCAATGCCACACACAAGAAATGCTGAGAATGATGTTTTGAGTACTGTACTGTTGCCATCTTTGTCAAATGAGATGGGAGACATTTCTTTAGGTTTTTGGATGTTGCATACCAAGTTACCTTGACTTCCTGCCTGGTCGGTCATGTTCAAAACCATGGATCCTATAGGAGCTATGAAGTCCTTGGGAGATACGGAACTGAAATCCCCATCATCTGGCACTGTGAGGTTTTTAAATTTCAGGGAGTCATGTATGACTGGCTTACTGCAGGTTAAAGATGCAGAAGGAATATCCACTAAGCTTTTCCCTTTATGATTTTTTGGACTAGCACAAACTGGGCACTGCTGGGCACCAGAACTTCTGTCTTTTTTGCACTTTATAACATCTGAAGGGAACAAAAACACATTAAACTTTTTATTAATACTAAAAATCGTATCACAAGACATATAGCTAACAGCAAGTTGTTCTCTTAAATAGAATATTAACAAAGTTTATCTTGAAGTAACCTATGAAAACCCAAAGGTACCTAAAAAACCTATGAATGTTCTCTGATGAAACTGCTTGAGGACTGTTGCTATTGCAGCTCGGGGTGGCACCCTTCTGTCGCAGGGGTTTTGCACCACGTGGTTTTACACATGCAAGGAGGGCTCTGCTATGGTACATGGCCACAGCTTTGTTCTGAGAGACGCAGGCTCTAGCAGTCTGGGGGTAACACCACGCTATCGCGTGCAACCTCTCCTCAGGGCAGCACAAGAGAAGTCCTTGAGTCCCGTTCCTTATTTCTTTTTCCAAGAATCGAGTACAGTGTGGCCTTCGCTCTTCCCAGTTACATAAAAATTAGCTTCTTTATTCCCTGCAGATTCTCCTGGTGCACAGAAGCTTTGCACTGGCCAAGGAAAATGTTCCATTAAGGAAAGCTGCACTTGGGAATGCGTTAAGACCACTAGATCAGTTTTATCTGGGAAACTGAATGGTATTAATCTGTTTATCCTGATTACATGTACCTACAAAAATCCTGTCTTCCAGCCTTTTCTGGGAGAAGAAATAAATAAATAATGGACAGTTACCTTTATCAGAAAGAATAAGATGCTATAACATGATTAAAAAGCATAAACAAAGCCTTCAGCTCACCTGGTCTCTCTTTTGCCCATTCTGCAAACCACTGTAGATTGCAATCACAGGACCATGCGTTTCCATGAAGGTAAATGCTCTCTAGCTCAGACATGTAGGAAAACATTTCTCGTGGTAGTGAAGTCAACACATTGTCAGACAAATATACGTGCTTCATGAAGGATATTTTAAATATTTGGCTATAGCGCAAGGTGACAAAAGTATCTGGATGGAGCTGCTTAAGTAAATTTCCTTCCAAGTGGACCAGCCTCAGGGATGTGAGTCCATAGAAAACGTTGGGATTTACAAATTCAATTTTATTGTGGTCCATATGCAACCGTACCAAGCTCTTTAGACCATAAAAAATATCCTGCTGAAGTTCTCTGACCTTGTTATAACTCATTTTTAAGACCTGTTGATGAAAAAGTAACAAGTGTATAATATTAGCCGATGTTATATTGTTCTAAGACACCTAACAAATTTTGACTGATGGTTACTCTGTGAAGTGAAAGTACTTCACCAGACCAGTAATGCGAGTGACTGGAAAAAAACTTAGTAGGAGGAATTATTTTTAAATGCAGTGTTAGCTGCAGGACTACAAGGATGCTTTCTTGTTCCAGCAGCCCAGCAGGGTGACACTTCTGCAGTCACATTTACAAAACGCAGTGATTAAAAAATAAAATAAAGCAATGCTTATTTCTCATTCGAAAAATCCCATTTAAACCACACTTATGAAAAGGGTAAGCAGAATTTGACAATAAACTGTGGCAGTGATTTTTGTTCCAGCCAGTGTTAGGACTATAAAAATGCATGCAACAGTCCATTTTGTTTGATGTTCAACCAACAGAACTGCTAAGTGTGTTCCCAGTTTCAGGATTTGTGTCGTGTCAGATGTGCACTTGCCAAACCTCAACTCTCGGGTGCCATTTTGTTGCTGACAGATTAAAAGTCAAATTTGTAACTATGAGGTGGACAGATCTGGCATATTACTGAAGTATTAAATACGGTTAAATATTTAATACTGAAGTATTAAATACGGTACCCAAGACAGCCTTTTTGTTGTTACTTTTCCTATTAGAATTATACTGTAACAGTCACGAATTCTGTATTTTGAAAATTAATGAGGAAAAAAATACAAAATCACAATAACATGCAAGTTTATTTTATTTGCCAAATAGAATTCTGTTAAAACTATCTACAATTGTGTTGCCATCTTGCTTGTTGGTAAGAGAGGAAAAGCCTATAGGACTCCATAAAGCTTATTTTATTACGTCAGTTGCAAGGAGTTAACAAGCAAGCTTTCAGGCACAGAACTACCCTTTATGAGGGTTAATGAAACCAGCAGATCTGTGTGCTCCAAAGCTTGTCTGGTTTCTGCCTTTCCCTGCCATGCCCACCCCCTAATCCTCTAAAACCAGCAATTGAGCCAATGCCGTGTTTTCTGTCTGAACACTTCAGGTCTCTCATGTTCTTAGTTCATCACAGCTACATTATTCCTTCTCTATAGCAGTTAATAACAGCTCTAGATGGAAATTTAACTGCAGAATACATGTTACCTGTACATCAAATCGGTTGGGAATGGTCGTTCCTAAATAATCATGTAAGTATTTCTTTATATATGAATATCTACATGGCACAGCGAGATACTGAGATAGCTCCAGAATCCCTCTGTGACACCGTGCATTTACTAATTTTTACAATATATGTAGATACAGGTAATATTTTATAAATAGGTAATATTGCAGTTAAAGAACAAAACAGGCATCAAATACTACATTTTAAAAGTCCACAAATATATTTTAAATTATAAAACCAAGGAACTGTAGGTTTTTTAAAGCATTGAAATGTTTATGTTATATGTTCAGTTTCTGTTCAGTAGGAGCCTTTTTTTAATGAAGGATAGAAAAGGACAGGACTATGCTGTGCTGAAGGGAAAGGGAAATCTGGATGGAAAACAATCCTCAAAAAAAAAGTTGACTAGCAAATTAACTAAAGACAAGTTTCCTACCACAGATGCAGTACTTGGAGTTCTGCAATCTTTCTCTCTCGTGTGAAAGAGAGTTTCAGCTGCAGCTGCCCATTAAGATGTTGCTGACAGATAATCTACCAATATGTTCAGCACAGTCTTTAAGCTGTACCTGAATGCCCACCTGGGAAGGAAAGACATTTCCCATTAGGATACTGGATCTTGAAGGCCTTTGTCTTTCATGTGGATACAATAAGAAACAGGAAACCAAAATGCTACAGACTGCTGGTCTGCTTCCATTTACCAGTATTACTGCAGATTCTTTAAAAGTCACAACAAAAATTAAGATTAGGTCATCTCCTACATTTAGTTCTTACCTGTAATGAATATAAATCACTGAACACCTTATCGGGGATTGTACTTATCTCATTGCTGTGCAGCATCAGTAACTCCAGTTTCTCCAGGCCAGAAAAATCTGTTTCCGTCAGTTTAAGCAAGCTGTTGTAACTGTAACAAACATTTTAGTCAGACAGCTCAGCTTCACAAGTTTTAAAACAAACAAACAAAACCAAAACAAAAGAACAATTCTTTGGAAATGCATAAAGGTAGATAGCACTTCTGGTTGCTAAGATGAAATTTTAAGTCATTGCTTCACGTTAGCACAAAATTTGGTAACCTTTCCAGGCAGCTTTCTGAAGACTGTGTTCACAGTGGATAGGGAAAATAACTGCAAAAGTGTGCAGACAAGAATGACAGTTTTGGGTTTCAATGTAGAAGAGCGAGGAGCTCCTGTAATGGCAGAGGTGGCTGATACATCGATGCCTCTTTCAGTCGAGGGCTCTCCCAGCACTGCAGTCTCACAGAGTGGTCCGTGAACAAGGAGCCGCCTCTGCTGTCCTCTGAGAACTAGGTAAAGCCAAGGGCACTGGGGTGCGACCTTCCTCCTGGGACTGGAATAACGCCGCTGGTGCCTAGGCTACGGTGCAGGTGGGTTCTGCGGAGTGTCTTGCGGTCCGTCCCTGGTCCTTGGCTGGGCTACGCTGTCCGCCCTTTTCAGTTGTATTCCTTGAGTTTTATTGCCGCTCCAGAGGTGTTCAGTGGCGCACACTACTTGTTAATGGGGACATAGCCTCAGCCTCCCCTGATTTCCATCAGCATACATACAGTATGGATAGTCTAGGCTGGATTTAAACAGGGAACCAAAAATGAAGCAGGGAGCTCTTCAAGTGAGAGCTGCACTGCTACAGGAGGTTTGAGCATCGGTCATATCTAAGTCTAGCCAGCGTGAGTACCGACAGCAGTGACACTACGCTAGCTCAGGATTAGTAGGTGTTGCGTAAGCCTCGCCAATGCTGAGTACCTGCTCTGCGATGCCTTTGACTTCTTGTATGAAGAAGTCATGCGTGTGCCTGACACACTTATGTGACCTGATTAGCTAATGCAGGGCCTCTTCTCATGCTGCAGTCACACCTCCTATGCCCTGTGGTGCCAAATAAGTTGGATTAATTCACCAGTCAGATAGATGGCCTTTCCATAGTAGTAATTGAAGTATTTCAAACACATGTCCCACACCTCAGGTAACCCACAGTCCTCTAAAAGTACTGGTACTTAATTGTAAGACTTCATATACAGCACTTCTAGACAACATTGACAAAATCAATGGAAGGAAAGGGCAGGCGGGAGTCAGGAGCTGGGATCTGGATATGTTGCCTGGAAGCAGACGGGAGATAAGGGGGAAGACTTCAATGAAAATTTCCTTTTATATTTTCTGCATACGCATACGGACGATTCAAAGGTTATGCATATCAAAAGTGGTACAGGGACCAGTCAACTAGTGCTGATTGGTCCCGCCATTTGATTGCGTGACAGAGGACACCTGCTAAAAACGGCATTAACGGGCCAGCCGAGCCTGGCTATAACCTGTTCCCTGTTCCTTTTAACCACTCACTGAACAGAACCATTTTGGAGGCTGAAATATTCGGACAAGTGTTACTTCCCATAAACCCGGCAGATAAAAGCATAGATACTAACATTGTGTGACATTCTAAAGTCACAGCAAAGTCTCTGAAGACTTTAATACACGTACTAGTTTTCCAGCCCACTGTCTGAGCTCTGAGCTATCTTTTGCCAGAAAGAATTCTCTCTATTTCAGACTGAGTCCCATGCTATAGATGCAAAATGTTCAGGTAATATAAAATAATTCATTTAAGTTCAAAACTCTTTTAAGTTCTTACATGCTCTGTGATACATCCCCAAAATTTCCACTTAGTGTTGGTGGTCTTAGGCATTGCTAGCTGTGATTGCAGCTGCTTCTGAATACTGCAGGACATTAAGCTCTTAAGATTTATTTATTGCTTTGGTTAATTTTTAGCCCTAAATCTGGAAACTCTTAATTATTGCTTTGCAAACTGTTGAAAGGTAACTGGTCGGAATATTTAAAATCTCGATGTTGAACATACCCAAGATTGATGCGCTCCACGTTTGGAGGGATGTGCGGTGGGACGGCCGTGAAGTACCGGAACGTGCAGTGCACCTCGGTGGGGCCGTAGCAGGCGCAGAGCCTGGGACAGGCGATGCTGCCGGGGAGAGCAGCCAGGCAGGCGCCGAGCAGGGTCCCCAGCCACCAGGGTCTGCCTCCGCGCAGCGCCTTCATCCTGCAGCGACCCGCTACGCTCCCATCCTTCGCAGCAAAAGCGAACGGATTCCTGCAAGGAAAACCAAACACGCAAGCGGTTACAGTGGCAGCCGTGTTGAGTCGCTCGGTTTTAAGCGATGAGAAGAGGTTTTTAACTTGAAAGAAGAAACAACCCACACAGCAGACCCCAAACTCCTGGATTTACATCGGTGAAACGATCTAAAATGTTTGTCGCTTTAAAGGAACAGCCTCACGATTTCTTTGTCTCGGTGCGACCTGTCCCATGGTGCTTGCTTACAGGTACAGTTTTAACTTTGGAAGGAAGCAAACGCGGACACCAGCACTGGCCGTCGTTACCTCACGTCTCCGGTTATGCGGAGTGTTTATAAATCTGCTAGCAATTTATCCTCGGGAAGGAACACGTCAGCTCCTTTCTTGCCAGTAATTATTCCAAGCAAAATTAACTGATTTCAAAGCCCGCGCCGCACCTGGCCCCGGGGCCGCCGCCTCGGGCCGGGCCGGGCCGCCCCGCCGCCGGCTCCTCCTCCCGGGGGGCGCTGCCGGGG
>VZTV01064924.1:29445-46547 GCA_013400875.1 Anhinga rufa
GCCGCCCCTGCCCGCCGCCGCCCCTGCCCCTGCCCGCCCCCCGCCGGGGTGCGCGGTGCAGAGCCGGCGACTGGCGGCGAGGGGAGGGGAGGGGAGGGGAGCCGAGCGTGGTCCGCCAGAAACTGGCGGGTGACGCTTGGGGCTGCCCCGGAGTTTGCTTTTCGGGGGACGGTTCGTCCCCCTTTTCAGATCAAGTCCGTCAGTACTTCAGCTCCTTACGTTTGGCTAAATGGTGTGCACAACAGTGGTAAACTTGACTGATGCCGTGTTTCTACTGAAAGTATGCGTTAGAAAAGGTTAGTAGGCACTCTAACACACGATTACCGAGCTCCCTAACCGCTCTTGAGCTGCTAAACTTTACAATTGTACTTTAATAGGTGCTTTAACTAATGCCAAGTTGTTATATCCTTATGCAGTCAGGATTAGAAGTTAAACCTGAACCCTCAAAGGCGCAGGAAATTTCTAGTACATCACTGCTTGCACAAAGTGAAAATTTAGGAGCTTTGAGGAAAACCCTGGAAACATTCCAGGTCAGGCTGGAGGGGGCTCTGAGCACCCTGCCCTAGCTGAAGCTGTCCCTGCTCACTGCAGGGGGGCTGGACTAGATGGCCTCTAAAGGTCCCTTCCAACCCAAACTATTCCATGATTCTGTGGTTATAAATGCATCTTCCGAATGGCTCTGGAAGAAGCCCCGTAATTTTTCCTCCCTTCTCAGCCTCTTACTCAATAGCGTTACCTACCAACCACACCACGTGTACCAGCGCTGCTGATTTTTGTCCGGCACCTGAATTTTTCCCACCAAGACCCAAATGCACTTGGCTCTCCCTGACTCTGATTGTTTTCAGTTTTATATTCCTCAGAGGTCAGTCGGTGGAACATGCAGCATGCTGGTAACTGCATTAATATGGCTGTTTATGGTCCAGCCACAAAATTCTTTCTGTCTGTGCGTGGCATGGCAAACAGCCACTGAATTTAGGTACTTTGGGTGAGACACGCAGCTTATTCAACTGTCACTCAGGTTTGTGGCAGTTCTGCTTGTGTCACACATTTGTGACTCCATCTGTATGTTCCAAATTAGCGAAGACTCGGTATTGTTTCAGGAAACAAGCTCTTTAACAATGTCACATAAACCCCGTGTTCTTTTGCAGAAATACTCCTGTTTATCTGAAACATGATGCCTCAGGAGTCATTGGTGATCGTATTTGATATAGTTGCTAAACGTCTTCCGCCCCCCCAAAATGCCTATAAAGAATAGCTGTGCCAAATACAGAGCAAGGTCGCTACCGCGTAACGCTTTGGGTAGGTTTGGACAGACTAATAACCCGCTGCTGCTTTCTTAGGGGGAAACGTTCAGGCTGTTGTGGCAGTCGTAGCTAAACGTGCCTGAGTGGTCACTAATAATTTCTTGCTGCTGTTTTGCATGTTGCCTGCTCTCGATTTAAAAGGTAAGAGGAAGCTTGGCTTCAAGGTATCGAGTGAAATGAGAAGAAATCAATGTAATCCATGTGACATAAATGACTCTGGACTGTGCTTTTAGTGTGTAAGGGAGGCACAAGGAAGCGGGCAGTGCCTGGCAACTGACTTTCCATGAACCTTCCAACACGATTTTCATTTACGCCTGGAACCGAGTAGGAATTTTCAGCCAAAATGTGTTTTTACTGAGATTTTGCACTTTCCACAGAACTGGCATTTTTCTTGGAGAAATGTTAATTTTGCCAAATGTTTCAGTTTTCTGTGAGGAAAGCCAAAGCATGTGAAGGCAGCAGGAATCTGCTTACATCTGCCTCTGCGCCGTGGTGCCAAACAGAAGCTGTGGGACGTGTACCCAAGTATTTCTCTTTTCTCGTCAGCCTCCTCCTAGGACAAACCAAATCTGTTAGACTGTTTTGGGAAAAATATGTGAGGATCCCTGTTCTTGCAGAATCAAGAAAACCTATTAAGTGCCTCACACTTGTTTCTTTCCACACACTTGTTTCTATGCACATATCAACAATAATTCTCTGAAATTACGTACTGAAAATTACATTTTCAGTTATTCAGATGGCTTGCCTCTTATTTCCATGGGTGGAGGGTACGATGCTGTTTTGATGATAGTGCCATGTTTTGGTACGTAAATCTGTCCTATTGCGATGGCTGCAAGAAGAAACTGAAACTACAGCTAGTCAAACATTACTGGAAAAAAAAAACCACCAATGTGAAAATCAGGTTAAACTTGTGCATTTATGGAATTTAAATAGGTGCGCTATGCCTGACCTGGATTAAGTGTCTCACCGTTGCCTGCTTATCACAGTAAACTGACAGTCTTGATACGATGCTTTCTGAGGTTATCCTCAGAAAGAGTGGGTTCTTTGCTAAATCACAATGTTCTTCCCGAGGAAATAAGTAAGAGGCTTTTGGAGTACCCATGAGAGTTCCTTCCTGGCAGAGTTTATCCAAAGCCAGGAAGAGGGATTAAGCACATACAGTGGAATTGGTTTATTGGAATGGCAAAATAACCCATATTAAGACTACATGAAAAATTGAAAACAGTTAATTTACAGCATGACTATTTTTCAATATTGACTGAACCTCAGAATACTTGGGAAAAGGTAACTAAGAGCCAGGTATTACAGATTTGAGTGGACACCAGGTGTGTTATTATTTAAGTCTTCTTAGGGTCACTATCAATTTTTTTTAAGATTAAAATGAAAAATGTAATGAGAAGAGAAACATGAACAATTTAGTATATTCTTGTATATGAACTCAAAATTACTTTTTTTTTTTGCAGACTTGGACATGTTACTGCAGCAGCTGGCTGTTAAATAACTCTCTATATTATTTCTTGGACTGATATGATGACTAAACATCCTATTATGGGCTCGTGCTGTGTTTTCTTTGCAAATAGCAAATGTATAATTGGAGCAGCAATGGTAAGATAAAGCCTCAAAAATATCTTTTAAAGGTTCTAAATTTTTTCAGACAAATTCAAAATCAAACAAACAAGGACTTGATCTAAATCCATAAAGTGACTGCCTACGCTTAGTAGTGAAGAACATCATGATGATCTGTACTTGAAAAAATGAACATATTCTGAAATTGCGAAATGTAACACAAACTATGGGAAGTTCAGGAAGTTGGTAGTAACGTGATTTTATGTGTATGCCAGCTGGAACTTTACTTGAGATATCTACTGGATGATCTTCATTATCATCGCAGTGGTTGTCTTTGTGAAACACGTAGGTGGTCTTAGTTTGATTCAGCATGAGAGCTTATGTGAAGGAACACTAACCTGCTTGTACTACCTGGCGCTTTTGGTCTCAGAACACATAACAAAGCCTCGATTGAGCACTGGCACTAAATTATGTGCTGACGTTTTTAGGTGCTACCCTGAGAACAAGGAAAAACTTGAGAGATCACTCTGTTCCTGGTCCTACTGAATTCTGTAGCCTGGAGTGATGAAGAGGGGATTGCAGGGCTATCATTAGGCACATTTTCTAAATCTTAATTACATCCCGAAGGGCAAAGGATGAATTGCTTTCATGAGTAATTTTTTTTCTATAGATAGCTGAGGTCAAGGCTTCTGGAGTGACACATTCCAATGTTGCGTTTTTTGTGGGTGTAAACATGAGGTAAAAGACATTTTAAAATGATTTGTACTAGTCTCCATAATTTGTGGTAGAAAGGGATTGAAGTTTCTCCCGAGAACATTTTTCCAAAAATACATACTTGAAAATCCATATTAAAAAAAAATAATTTAAATGTACAATGTACCTTGTCAAAGTTTTAAGAAAAGGGTATTCATCTAGGGATACACTGTGTGTATTGTAATTAAAATGCAGCTCTTACTATGCTTCTAAGAAACAGAGTATTAAATTACAAAAAATACAAAGTTCTTCCTCCAGAAAGTTGCTGTAGAACATGTGGAATATTTTACATTATAATGTGGTTGTGATTTAACGGGGCTGCCTTATGGAAAATACAATGGTTATACAAACCCGTGCTGATGTCTGTTTTGGTGGCAAATTCTGGCGCATGTCTGATATTAAAAGACATTGCTATAGATGGAATTCATTACTGGGGAGAATCAAGAGAGCTTTTTGTTAAGTGAAACTATATTTTGACAAGAAAGCATGGTTGAGTGTAAACTCAGTAGTGCTAAGAAGAGGAAAGCTGAATCAAGACAGTACTTTGGAACTGGGTCTTCACAGCAAACTATACATACCAAAAATGGAACACAATTTCAGTTTGATTTTTAGCAGTTCAATTCCTAATGTACGTTTATATGACATGACCTGATTTTGTAGAAGCAAGGAGGAAAGGCACCATTGCTCTTTGAAGCATATGTAATTTGCAGTGGTCGGGTTACATTCGTTAACATTATGTTTACGTTTCATTTTTGTTGGCGTCATGCTTTTAGCCATGAGAGCAGCTAACTGGCTTACCTGAGGAAGAGCTGTGTTTCAGAGGCAGCTGGGATGGCTGGCTGGCTGGGCAGCAAGGTAGCAGGAGGCACACCTGAAACCAGAGGGTCTCAGGGGAGAGAGGGACATGTTTGCTGGATGATCAGTAGGTGACTTGCGCAAAAGTACATAAATATCTGTGGTAGCGCAAGGAAACAAACCGGCTTTCCTGAACCTTAGTTCAGTGTATTAGTGTAAAACTTGTAGTTCCAAACTTCAATTCTGAGATCTTCATTCAGGCAAAACCACCATTCAAATCAAGTAGAAGTCTAGGCCCTGGAACTGAACGCTGCTTAGTTTATTACATACCTCAACATTACTTATAACTCTGTATCCTTGAAGAAAGCCAGGCCTACGAAGTCAAATATGCACAGACTTTTCAAGTGCACACACTAATCCACCCTGTATTAGAGTTCATAATTTGGTGCTCTTATTTTGCTTTTTGATTCTTTTGTCTACTTCTTAAATGAGCATTTTCTTCTTCCTCAGCATGAACAAGTCAGTGCGAAATGACTCAAATTTTAGGGAATGAAGTCACAGAATGCAAATGATGTATTGAAGGAATGATTCCTCTTTTTTTTTTTTCTTGGAAAATGGGAATAGTCTTACTTTGCAAGCAGCAAGTCTGCATCTAGAGCGGCCAACCCTGTTCATAAGGCAGAATGCTAGTATTGCTTGTGTGCCAGCAGCAGAAATCAGTGCAGGCAAGCTGCATGTGTTTTGTGCACATCAGGAGTTGTTGCATGAGGCTTCTGTATCTTTAGGTGTATTATCAGGTTCCTTCAAGGAAACTGGGGTGGGGCTGAATCACAAAGGTGGGATCTTGAAGGAAATAGTAGATTCAAAAGAAATTACATTAACGGGGCAGGACAGAATTTTAAAGAATACCATACTGATGTGTTTTATGCATCGGTGTCAGCAAAAGATTTTGTTTTATGCAATTCTAATCTGAATTATGTACCTGGTTTTTGTTTTATGATGTTTACTTTTTAATTCATTCTTCCACTGCAGATACTGGCCATTCCCTCCCACATGTGCACTGTTTCCTTGTGAGACTGATCTGGCTGTTTTGCAGACCAGTACTCCAGGTGTCTCAGTTCCTGTCATGCAATGTTCCCACTCTGCCTCATTGTATTCCTCCTTATGCTATCCCTTCTCTCCATATTATGCCAGTTCTCCTTAAAGGCCCTTTGCAAAATATTTTCATGTTGTTTTCTTCACAGCTTCTTGCTGGCCAAATTCTTTTAATGGCTTCTGTGCCAATTCACTGGATGGTACTAGATTGTGTATCTGACTGTTAGAATCGGGTTGTCTTATTGTTTTCTTAAATAGGGAATAATAATAAACAAAATATTCAAATTTGTGATAAAGCAGCATGTCAGCATCTCTCATCTGTGTAGGAATATGTTATTTTAAATTCATGTTGTAAAAAGAAAGAAAGCTAACAGAGCTGTATGAGATCCAAATCTATCCATGAATTTAATTCACTGTGAAGGACTTGCTTCGCAGGGCACAAGGCTGCCCACCGTCTCATTTTTCTTTAATAGTCAGGCAGAAGGAATGGGAATCTGTCAAAACTGACCAGATGACACATGCCCAATGCTGGATTGAGGAGTCACTAAGCTCCTAGCGCCGTGTACTTTTGTCAAAAACTATTTTCCCTTGAAAAATGTATGGCTTCTGCTATAATTTACGCACAGAAAAACTTGAAGATGTGACTTGGTACAGCTGCATCTGCCAGAGTTTTTGAAAGAATAACTCTGAGATAAGAGAACTACCCAGTTCACATCTTCAGCAGTAAGTACTGCTACATCTGGAAGGAAGTCCCTGTTGTTACCTGGTTGTCTGGAGCAGGTGCTTTGTATACCCATGCCTCCTCCATGCACAACAAAATGAACACTGAGTCAGAGTCCTGGGATAAGGCTGTACGCACAAAATTATGCAGCGCTTTCAGTAAAATATTTCTAGTTTCTCGGCTGATCTTAACCTAACCTTATATGCTCCAAATTAAATCTTAACTATCTGGATCTTTTATGCAGAATTGGGCATTCCGACAGTGCTTAACACTCAGAGCCAGAACCAGATCAGTATTTTACATTTCAGTGTGGTATTTCCTATGTACTCTTCAGAGCTATGGATCTCAGCTTCTGAGGCTGAATGCTTAAGAAATTAAGTAAACTGTGCTTGAGTGAGAGTACAGAATATTCTGTTGTAATATGCAATATATTCAAGTTCTTAGACATCAGGGCAAAGATTACGTTGACTTACAGTGTCTTAACTTATACACCAAATCCAAGTAGTACATCTTCAGGTAGTCTTAACTGGCTTTCTAAAGCAAATATGGCAGTTTTTAGATGTGATCATAGTACCTCTAGTGCAATAAAGAACTCTGGCATCTGAATGAACCCTTGTAATATAAATCAGTTTCTTAAATAAGCTTTAAAGCAAGTGATCGCCTTTGACAGACTCTGAAATACAGGTTACTAGCAGGGCAACTAACATAAGTATGATAAGGTTTTGTTAAGGGCTGTCTCAGTGGGTTGTTGAACAGCCTTTAAAAGGGTTACATGACTCTCTGAGTGCCTCGTTGGGAATTTTCAAAATAACACACTTAGGTACAATTCTTCTGTAGCTCAAGGCCATAGGCAGGCACGTATATTCCTTTGTAATGAGTTGGACAAGCTCCCAGCAAAGCATCAGTTGATTCTGAAAACACAGTGGTTTTGAGTTGCTACTGTATTTATGCAGATATTAATATAGGGACTGTAAGTCACATCTGCTTTGTGCAATGCAGTGCTGTATACCGCTCTCCAAGAAACCAAGCAGTACGTTAGAGGAATATACGTAAAGAGGACTGAGATCCTCTCATACGTATAAGCAAACACATTCAGCATACAGCCTGAACCTTGGTGTTTTCATATGGAACTCTGATAAATCTTAAATAAATTTTTCTACTTATGTAGAAAGAACAAGGCAGCTGGTTGTGGGAAAAGAGATTCCACTCCTGTTTCCCAGGGGCAAAATCTCACGGCAGTAGTCCCGTCAGAGTTCAGTTTTATTCCTGTGGAAATTAATGGCCTTGTTAACTTTCAGAAGTGCATGACTGACTTCACAATGCACCTTGGATTTACTGGTCCTGTGTCTGCTCCTACTTCTCTGTTACTGCTTGAGAGAAGTTTAGCTGATTTCAATGAAACTACAGCAATGTAAAAACCTTACCAGGAGACAATAAGGCTCTTTCATGTGATGTTGAGTATGTATAGCAATAGAGAATAGCATCTAGGGTAAAACAAGCTGTTTTGCAATTATCAACAACTATACTAAACAGCTGGTCTTTTAAAATATTTTGTGTGTTGTGACAGGTATTGCAAGTTAGCACCTTACCACAGAAAACAAATTAAATGGATGCAGATTTTGCCCAGGCAGATTGCTAGAACCAGTTGAGGTAAAAAGCTCCCTTTTTGATGTGGAAGTTATCACCTCCTGGCATCCATGTTGATTCTTCTCAGCTCTTTAAGATGCTTTGGAAAGTGTTAAACAGTGTCGGTTGTGGGTGCTGCCCGTCATGGGGAGTGCTGGCTTTGTGCTGAGTGCTAATCGCAGACAGAAAAAACAAGCTGCTTGGGTGGGAATGAAATAGGACGTTCCCCGAGCGCATCTCCCAGCTGCCATGTGCAGACGCTGGCCTGCCCCTCGCAGGGCTGTGAGGCCTGGCGGGAGAAACGCGAGCAGGGAGTGCGGCCGCCCGCCTCTGAAGGCAGACGCGTGCTGTCCTCCGGTTCCTACAGAAACACCCTTCTGGGTGTGTGAAAAGTGCTCTGTGTCCCGAGAAAGGGTCTGAGGAAGGGTACAGGATTATGGTTTTAATATAGTAATGAAATTAAAATTGCGTAGATGATGCTGCCAGACTCAGGCATTTTAAATCACAGATCTGTTCCAAAAGTCATGGCCATAAAATTAACATAAAACTAAAATTAAATTAATGTAAATTTTTGCATGTACATTTGTTTTCTCCTCACGACCCTCGGCAGAAGGGCCGTTCCCTGTCAGCAATGCTGCCCAGGCCCTGAGGGCGCTGACAGGCCTGCCCGCTCTGCCCGCCACGCTGCCTCCATTTTGGCAGGACGCTGCAGGGCTGCACCTCATCCCCATCCCCGTCCTCATCCTTGTCCTTGCCTGCTGGCCACCGCCTGGCCCAGCCTGCAGCACTGCCCATCCATGGAGCCCCGGGCTGCCCCTGCCCTCCCTTCCCATCCCATCCCGAGCCATGGCCCCGTGGCCGCGGAGCTCTGTGTCTGGCTTTCTTTTGTTCTTTTGTGTACCCCTCTGACCGGTGAGCATCTCAGATGTGCGGCTGGGGGGTAATTCATCTTTTCTGTTTGGGACGGGCTCTTTGCTGATGTCTGCGCTGGGTCTGAGCAGCCAGGGACTCCCACTGGCTGCCGCTTTTGAACTCTATCCAGCTCAGATGACATGGGGCCCGATAAATCACCCACAGTATTGGCAGCCACATCAAAAGCTCCTGCTTGGTGCATTTAATACAGGCATGCGGATAATAACCTATTTAGTTGAGAAAGAGCTATCTTTTCTTGCCTTGTGAAAGGCTATAACATCTTTCTCTTTCACCTGAGTAGTTATTAGAGGTGGGCATGAAGAGAGGGATGATCTATCACTTGAGTTTAGAGGAAAAGCTTGTTTAAAACTCTGTGTGCATGGGGAAAATCTGCTATCCTCATTACTGGAGCATATCCTCAAACAGGGTAATTACATGTTTGATCTACAATGACACGCACAATCACTAGTTCCTGTGCTTTCAGTGAGATCTTTAATCTCCTTTCAGACCACCTTGCAAGCAGAGATGTTAACCTGCAAATCTACTCAAGCAGCAGATGAACTGAAACACAGATACTCCTGTTAAAGTAGTATTGCAGGTGTAGACTGGATGCTTTCAATGCTCATCTCAAACATTGGCTAGAGTGTTTTTTAATGGTTTTAATTTCAAAAGCAGTATTGAAATCAGATTTTGAAAGTCTCTGTGTTGCACTCTGTAGGTATATTGTGAGGATACTTAATCTGGCATGTCATTGTTTCTTGATGGTCACTATACATTATGAATTTACATGCATAGGATAAAGCAGCACCTTTTCTGGTTATTTGTGTTATTAAAGGATGATAGAATTGTTTTAATTTAATTTAAATTTGAAGAAGCAGCTGTAATGTCTTGTTTGCTTGCTCTGGAAAGGAATATTTTAGCAGTGTATGGTGTAAATAAGCTACCAAGATGAATGTAAGGTTAGATCTAGCATCTTGGGAAACTTCAGGGGTCTTGGTCCTAAGAGAGGGGATACCTGATACAAAAGGTTAGTCAAATTCAGTGAATGTAGATCATGCAAAACTATGCCTTAGTACATAGATAACCACAGGAAAACTCTTTAATTCAATTCAAGGTCAGTCTCTGGATCATGCTGGTGTCTGACTCGGTGGATGATCATTAACAGGGAAAGAGCTTTCTTACAGTTCTTGTTTCACAGTGTGGTGATCCATTGCAGCAGATCGTTTATGCCCTTGCCTTTGAACAGAAACCATGGCCAGGCTGCTGTCAAACATGGTCCTGTGGGTTCAGCATTGCCGCTGCAAGTCATCGTCAGGAAAATGTAAGTGACAGCCATAATAAAATGCTCATATGAACAGTGGGCTCTTCTTTTATTTTGAAAAATTAAACTAAGCTTGAATCTGTAACAATCACAACATGCCTACATACCAATTTTTGTGCTAATTCATAGGTTGAATATCCTGCACTCTTGCTATTTGGATATGGTCCTCCTTCTAGGTAAGCTTATAGTCATTCTTTCCTTCTCCTGTTGTCTGATACTGATGGAATTGCATAAATCTGTGGATTTTTTTTTTTACTTCGTGCTGTGAATTGCAGAGACAATGCTCTGTAGAAACTGGTAGGGCTCTGATACTGAATAATTGTGGGTTGGATTCTGGAAGGTAGGAAGAGTTAGTGCATATGTTATACAACAGTTTTGGTTCCTCAGGCTGGTGTCGGTGCTCATTTTTCAGACTGTCGGACAGTGAAGGATGGTCACTGTACTGTGGCTCTACAAGAGGGAGTAATTCACTGCTGCCCTTCCCTTCCTTTGTATCTGTTCCACAGAAAGGCTCTCATGGCAGCCAGTGAAACTAACTGCTTTCCAGCAATGCTGAACTGTGACTGCCTTAACAAAAAATAAAACATAAGAAGAACCAAAAAGTTGAATAAACATAGCTTTATAGAATGTCAACAAAATTAGCTACACAAACAGAAGTAGTTAAATATTGCAGCACTGATTGTCTTGCATTTTTTAAGTCTCTAGGCATTGTAAATATTCCAGGGTCGTCCCCTCCAGCTTTAAAAACTGACCTTAAAATTAGAGAATTTACATTTAGAGTACTTTCTTTTGTAGACAGTTTCTGTCAAATTGTCAGGATCTGCATGAATCTCTTTAATCGCAATGCCAATCTTATTACTCTACTTATAAAAGAACCATATGGATCAGAAATTCTTACAACCAGCTTTGATTGATCTAAGTGACCTGTGTTTTCTCCCATGATATTGTTTGATCTGAAGCAAGAAAATATATTAGATGACTCCTGAATGTGCAGTTAAAAAAAAAAAAGGAAGTTATGCTAAGAGTATGCGGAAAATTTTCTGTTTATGCATCTCCACAAAATTACAGTCAGGTGCCTTTAAATAAGGGATTTAACTCCCCTTGTTGTTTTGATATGAGCAGTTCATATATTAAAAAACAACAAACAACAAATCAACCCTAACTATATCTTCTCATACCCTACAAGTAACTTTGCCATGAATCAATAGCTTTGATTAATGTGTGAGGCACAAAAAAGTTTGAATAGTTTGCAGAAAACATGACTGACATTTGAATTTTAATTTGGAAAGCTTCACCTGTTTTCCCCTGAATGAACCAACTCACCAGCAGCTTTGTTTTGGTTTTATTTGTTTCTTGCTGAATGTGACCTGTGTAGTTTAAAATACGTGTATTTGAAAAAAATTTGCAAACTGAGAAATCTTGTGAGGTTAAAGGATTAGTCTCCATTCTTCTGGAGCCACTACAAATTTTTTTGGACAGAGTGACGTTTTTGTTGTTAAAGCTCTGTTCTCTCCTAGCACACACATCTCCTGAGTCCCTTGGCTCACAGAAGCCAATGCACTTTGGAGAATTCCATGTGTCATGATGGGAACTGAGTGTGGCATGAATTCAAACCCATGAGTTTTCCGAGATAAGCCTTTCCCTCCAGTTCTTTGCCTGATTAGATTCCTACTCTCAACTTCTGCCAAAATCAGCTGGGGTCTTTCCATTGTCTTCTGTGTACTTTGGGGTACGCTTGTATACTTCAGGTTGGAACCGAAAGTCCTAAACTTGGTCTACCAAGTATGATAATTTAGAAACTATTACCTATAAATGTGGTCATTGTGAATTGAGAGTAATTCACCACCAGGAGGCATTCAGCACCTGCTGGGCAGTAGATAACAGCTCCTGGAGAGAGCAAGTAGTTAAAACCAGTTAGAAAAAGGCATGATTCTTTATTTCTTTTATTAATCATAATGCTCTGGGTGAAGCTGTATCTCATCACACTCTAAGAGTAACACTGTAAGATTAACTAATAAAATTATGTGATCACAGTTCCTTTGATGCAAAAATGGCATGACTGTGTATGACTAAATAGGTTATCTTTAATGATGTAACATATCAGTGGGAATTGGAATAGCATAATTGTTTAATGGCTGATACCATCTTTAACCATTTGACAATTGCTAATTATGATTAACCAGTGTCTTAGGTAAAAATAAGTGAGTCCAAAGGGCAGTATGTTGTTACTTACAAATCTATAAGCTTATGTAACCTATAGGTATAGTGCAGTGGTTAAAGGAAGATGTTCTGGCAGTTCATTAACAAGAATCTTAAAACTTACCTAACAGCCAACTGAAAAGAAACAAAAGCTGATGCATGCCATAGTTAATTTTTGCTTGTGATGAAGTAAGAATTTGTCATCTCATGAAGATGGCCCTGCACACCCGAATTTAATTAATCTTTTAAATAGTTGAAAAAACAAACAAAACCCGAAACAAACAAACAAACAAACAAAACCCCCTACCCTCTGCCCATACAAGCAGATATGTCTGGGTAAAAGAAACAGGGCATGTTGTTTATTTCCAAGTTACAGATGAGAATGCATTTCTGAATTATATTAACTTTTATTTCCCAGTTACAATTAAATTAAAAATTTAAAAGTGGAATGCTTTAAAGTCATGTATGCTAGCTTTTCAGGTCTCAGCTGCAGCCTTTCTTCTGCACAGCTGATAGGTTTTACTCTCAATTTGTCAGCATTTTTAATTAGCCGGAGAACTTCACTATTTTCAGATGTTAGAAGGTTGAGTCACGCTGTGCCTAATGTTTTACACACAAACCTACAGTGATTGTGTAAAGGTAAGCATAGGTTTTTTTCTTAATTTATTTTTTAATGTTATTTATTATTTTACTTGCTGAACTTGCCATGGCGGGTTGCATAAAATACAAAATATGCTCTCCTGTGTAAATTTACACTAGAAGCCTTTTCTGCTATAGCTATACCACCAAACAGTTAGTAAATGTACAGACTCTGGGACTGAGTATGCTAAATGAAGTAATATGGGTGCTGGTCTTGTGGAGAACTTGCATTGATAAGCTGATTAAGAAGGCAGGGGAGAATGCTCACTTGGTGTAACTCTTTAAAACCTTCAGCTTTAAGTAATTGAATAATTTCTATCTTGAATAGCATCTGAAAAGTAAAATTTGGGAGGAGAAAACAGTGTCAAAGTGTGATATGGATTACAAAAAATGAAAAGTGGAGACTTTAAACTTGTCATTTTCTCCTTTTTCTCCATTTGTATGTTCAGCAGAGTGCTCTCAATAGTTTTCAAGTATAAACTGCCTAGTTTAAAATACTTTAAAAAAATTTTAATTCTCATAATGAGGTCATGAGGCTATAGCTAGATAATGATCTCTGCGTGTCGGTTCTCCTGCTTTTGTCTTAATAATATTGTCCTGTGGCTTCTTTAATGGTATGCACTGACTGTTGTGTAGCTGTTGTCTTTCTGAGGCTCTTGTCTCCTATGACAAAATTAAATGAGAGATGACTGGCCTGCTTTGAACTCTGCTTTGGATGTGTTGTAGTTCAACATTAAAACAATGCTAAAGCTATGTTGTTGTTTATTTGATTTAACATGTTTATTTTGTGTTCTGGTTTAAAATGGATCACCACAGGGAAGATCAAGGTCTCTTCCAAATATGACTTTACAAACATCTCAAGATGAGATTTCTGTAGTCTCTGTTGTTTACTTATGTTCTTGTATTGAATAATATTGTGTAGTTTCTTTTTCTGTGTCCTACAAAATAGTTGTCCAGATTGTGTTTAATCTAGTGCTTGTACAGAAAAGTATACAAACAAAACATAACTCTGCAATTAAAAAAAAGTTTTAATTTTTAACTGTGATGGTAGAAATGTCTGATAAAAGTGTATTAATAAGTTCAGTGTAACGCTGGGCCACAATTCAAATATCTTGTATCTTGAGGAGAGGTAGCCTCAATAATACGAGAGGTGGGATGTACAGGCGTGTACACGACTGAACTCATAGTAACAGATGCGTTCACATGTGTAATTCCCAATAAATTCAGTAAAGGCGATGGTTAAAACTTGTGCTTTTTGTATCGTGCTATTGACTTGCTGATTAAAAGGAAAGGTGGGAATTTCAAATTAATTTTATGACTAAAGGTATTTCCAGAATGCTCTGAGCTTTATTTCAGTGGGGTGGCTCTGAGCCATGGATATATTGGCAAGTGCATAGATCTAGGTTCCTCAGGCCCAGAAGTTTATAAGAACTTGTTTTTAATCACTAGAATGAATTCCACTCCAATTCCACGAATCCAGTCTGATACATCCAAAGAAGTTTCTAGACTTACAGTATTTATTTACCCAGGGAATACCTTTTTGGCGACTGCTGTTACTTTGTCTAAACCAGGTGTGAAATGGGGTTTTGCCCATTGGTGGGCTGTTAGCTTTAACTTCTCCTGTGGGCTGGCTCCATCGGTACTGACTTCCATGGATGTGTATTGGAGTAAGGGGGGACGGAGGAGGTTACACCAGCTCTTGTGGAGTAGCTTGCTGATCCTGAGCATAATGAATGAGATCAGGCACCCTTCAGCAGTGCTAGATGGAACAAAAGATTTTTGTATTGACATATATATATATAAGGCAAAACTGGACTGGTGGAGAACAGAGCATTTCCTTGCTGGTTTCCTAAGTGATTGCTATTATGTTTCATTTGTTTTGGAAACGTGCTGTATATTTCAGACTTAACTGTATGTTTCTGTTGGTTTGTGTCAGAACCGTAAGTCAGTTTGAATGACCTTTCCATTACTGAATGTAATACACTCTCCAAGGATGAATGTTGCAAACTATTCCAAAACGCAGTTTTCTTCCATAAAAACCTCTTATAGAATATCAGACTGCTGTGCTAGAAGTCAGGAAATTTGATGCTTTCATATGGATCAAAATACAATAAACCTAAATTTATTTATCCTACACTTTACTCCCCTTTCTTGTCTCCCTGCTGCTGTTGGTGTCACCCCTAACACAAATGCCCGTCCTTTTGGGGAGCAGCAGGGAAGGTGCAGTGTTCCGGGTCAGGCCCTGGTGCTGGCACTGTGGGCAGAGGTGGGCGAAGGAGGGCAGGGGGAAGCGCAGCTCTCCTCGCCTGCAGCCCCTGCCCAGCTGCTGGGGAATGTGGCTGCAGGTGAGGCTTCTTGGGCTGGGTGCCTTTTCCACGGGCAGGAGGTGCCGCAGGATCCACTGGGACGCCTGGGGCAAGCAGGGATCCTCTGGTGAGGAGTCAGGCTCAGCATCAGGACGCCTTGCATTTGGCCTAGCATAATCTGGTTTTATTTATTAGTCTTCTATTAGGGATGTGGAATAGAGAGAGCATTTGGAAGCAACTTGACAGTCACTAAAATAAATGTTCTTTTCTGTTTATTCCTTGGCTTGCATTCTGAAATTAAATGGTGATGCATTAAGAATCTAAAGACTTTGTAAGACAGTTGAAATTTTAATTGAATACAGTTCAAAAACAAAAGCAGGACTTCCTTTTTTTCATTGCAGTAGGAAAAATGACTTTAAAGAAGTTGGCTATATTTAACACTGCATATGAATCCGAACAGTCTAAATATATGTGATTTTAACTTTTTTACTGAAAAAAGTAAGTTGTTTGTCATTCAGTCAGTAGCTAAACTGTATTTACTAGCCTGGCACAGACAAATTTCAGACAATCAGTATGGCATTTTTTTAAAAGGCATGTCTTCATTCACAATGCAGCCTGTAAGTCGTAAGCTTGCTGGGTAGATATTCAATATTTTGTTTTGCCGTTTCATGTTGTGTCTGTTATGTATTTCATAAGAGTAACCACTGCTAACCTTTGTTCTGGGAGCCCCGAAGTGAGGAAAGGCAGGACCTTGGTGTGAAGGACGGGTGCCTGATCAAGGGCAGATGGGCAGTGGGAAAGGTCTGCAATGGGAACTTACAGGGGAGAGTAAGGGGGTTCCTCCACCCTCTGTGCATCTTTCAGTGGTGTGTAGATGTTGGGTTGTTTTGGTTTTTTCTTTGACATGAGGAGGAATGGATTGAGTTTTGTGTTTAAAAAGCTGTGACGATGATGGAGGGTGAAAGATTTGGGTAAAACTGTGCCTTCAAGAGTGGGTGATGGAAGCAGAACAATTCGCAAACAAAAAGTGCAGTAGCAGCAGAATACCATACTTTGCTCAGTTGCTGTTTTAACTTTCCCAGAGAAGTTGAAATGGATGTTCCTGAGCTTGGCTCCCTCTTGTCTGTGTTCAGGGCTGCTCAGTCCCAAGGTCTGGTGTGTTTAAAGGCCTGCCTGCCTCTCCTGCAGGGAAGAAGTGCTCGTGGCCAAACCACTGCTTCCTCTGCTGCAGCGTGGGCCACGGCAGGCTGGAGGAGATCCACGGGTTCTGCAGCTCACCTTGCCACTGAAGGGCTGCCAGAGCGTGGGGCCAGCAAACAGAGAAGAGCAGGACCGTGGCATGTTCTCTGGGTTTCAATACTGCCACCGGCAAATTTGCCATATTGGGCTTTTGTGATACAGGTTAACTAATGAATATACATCTGCATTACAAACTACAGGTGCTTGTAAAAGCTTTTAAATGACATTTTCAAGAATCCAAATTTAAAAATCTATTAGCTTTCTAAAGGTTTTGTTCCTCTTTGCCATGTGTAATGGTGCATATTTCTTAGCACTGAGAAACAAAGGCTGTAAGATTAGTTAACGTGTGAATGGAGGGATAAGTTGTACATGCAAGGGTCTCCTTCATAGAATCATTTAGGTTGGAAAAGATCATGAGTTCCAACTGTTAATGTAGCACTGCAAGCCCACCACTAAACCATGTCCATAAGCACCATATCTATGTGGTTTTTGAACACCTCCAGAGATGGCGACTCCACCACCTCTCCGGGCAGCCTGTTCCAGTGCTTGACAACTCTTTCAGTGAAGAAATTTTTCCCAATATCCAATCTAAACGTCTCCTGCCACAACTTGAAGCCATTTCCTCT
>VZTV01064925.1:0-11414 GCA_013400875.1 Anhinga rufa
CCTCTTTGGAATCAAGCTTATGCTAGTAAAGGGAGTGCCTTATGGCAATTTAGTCTGATGGCCAATTGCAATCAGAAATGTTTCAATTTAGTCCTTAAATTAACATTTTAGCTTCTGCCTGTGGCTTTTGGCAGCTTGGGATTTCTGCATAGAAGCTGTTCCTGAGATAACCCTAGGACAGGAACTGTGAAAGGTGATGGCAAAGATTTGGCACTGTGCCAGCTGTAATGCTTCTGGGGATGTGCTGGAGAGAAGTCCTTGGCCAGGGAGAAATGGTGAGTTACTGCTGCCCCTTTCGTCTATTCGGTGAAGGGTGGCAAGCTTTGGACCAGGGCTGGAGGCTAACAAATGCTGAGCCTATAAGAAATTACAGCATTAAGACTAAGGCTCTGCTATTAAGGAACATGTTTATGCCTAAATGAGGTCTCCAAGCATAGGATGCCTGTCATCAGTACACGTGCTTGGCAAAATTTAGTGATGTGGTTTCTAACCATACCTCCAGCAGTTGTCACAGGCTTATTTGGAGACGCTGTCAGACGTGACTTTGGAGTCCTTATTTTCATGGCCATATTTTTCTCTTCATTAAATGATTACAAGTGCAAATCCTGATAAAGCCAGTTGAAATCATACACAAATGTTTGGCAACAGAAACTTAGCCTGTTGTTCACTTGAAGCCAATGTAGCATTTTTCAAAGTGTTTTAACTGAACTCTAATCAGAAAGTTGCTGCTGATGTTTTTAATAAGTTGATGGTAGACAATGTTATTTTTGAGAAAAAAACTTTTTTTTTTTCCTCAGTAAAGTACAAAACTTCTGATATTGACTGAAGCAATGCATAAGTGAAGCAGATCGTGGCAAGATTTTGTTTGAAGAACTTTGTCACTGTCCTTCCTGACCCAACTGCTACCCTATTTAAGCATTTAACCTCCCCTGCATGAAGACCACTAAGTTAGACAAATTATTGCAGTAATTTTGTCATACAAGCAAGTGCTTTAGGCAAATTTAGATCATCAGAATAACTTCTCTTTTTTCCTACATTTAAAGATATTTTGTATCTTACTTTCTGTCCTGTTGCTAATTATTTTAAAAGAGGCTTTGTAATAGAAAAGGAGATCTGTCACCGAACCAGTCACTTTTCTGGCACACTGCAGTGTGAGTAATGCAATTGCTTAAATAAAAATGGTACAGCTTTAACATCATAATCTAATCACTCATTTCTTTGCCTTTCATTCTAATAATGTAAGACATAATGAACTCTTGGTAGATATAGTAATACCCCATAAGTGTTCCTATAGGATTTATGTTGTCGTTTAATATTACTTCAAAGAAAGCAGGACAAAATGTAATTCTTGCCATTCTGCTCAGTTACTCATTTTGTAATTTTTATGTTCTCCCACTATCACTGAACAGAAATGATCAAATTAACCATTTTAACAAGCATTTGCTAGTTGTGCATAAGTACTATTCATTTAAATGACTTGTGAAATCAAACGGAGACTCTCAAATAATGGGGCCTTGTCTCCTTTCCCTGAATAATGACTTCAAGGAAGATCCACCTCCCTCTCAGGGAAAGAACGGATAGCTGGGAATGCTCAGGGGAATAAAAGGGTTTAAAGCACGGCACATAAAAGGCTGAGTAGAGGAGTCTTTGAAAATAAATGCAGGCTTCAACAAAAGATGAGAGAGAAAAGGGTACAGAGGGAGTGAACTTCCCGTAGATATGGGCAGTGCATACAGAAGAGGTTGCTGAGGCAATGCATAATACCCTGATCGAAGGGCGAATGAACTGTAGGTGTGGGGCTGTAGGCAGAAAAAAATGCATTTTAATGAGGGGCATGGGATGTGCTTAGGCTGGCTGTGGCTAATGGGGGAATGAAGAAATCTGAAAAGGAAGAAGCCAGTCTGGAAAATGACACCAATTATCTCAAAATGAAGTGTTTATATTTCCACTAGTATATGATCAGATATTCTTCACAATAACAAAATGATGAAGGTGAGAAAAAGAGAGCCAAGACCCATATTAATATTCTTAAAATGACAGAAATTAAAATAACTCTTTTCCCATATCTCAGATTTAGATCTAACTGAAAATAAAAGGTACCTGATTTCTCATCAATCCAGAGTGAAACAAAAATCATAATATTGCCTCACAGTTACACATCTTCTGTCTAGGTTGTTTACATTTGTAGCAAAGTCACACTGGAAGGTTCTCTTAGAGCAGGACTGGAATAGGCTGTAGCATTTCTGATGAGTATTTACATCCACTTCTCCAGACAACAAGCAAACACGGAAATGATCAAAGAAGATGATGGGTAAGCTGCTGGCTGCTATCTTCTTAAGCTAGCATCCTCTGAGTTCAAAAGATTAAAAAAATATATTTTGGGGCATTTTCTCCATTTTTGTTACCAGTAAGCTGTTGATAGGTTAAACATGTAATTAAAAAGGAAAACAGCAGGACTTCAGTGAAGTAACAGATTTGAGCCATTGTAGCTGAAAGAATGATTTGACATAACATTGTTAACATTTTTAATTGTCTCAGAGCTAACAACTTTATGGAGATGTGCTAAAAGACCATCACTGCCTGACAAATTTCCAGTACATATAGTCAGCCACCTCCAATTGTCCAAGTAGCAGCTGAGCCACAGAATTCCTCATGGATATTTGGTATTACTCTTATCTGGGATTACCTATTGGACTAGATTAGTCGGGGGGGCTCATCCGGTATTGTAATGGTAATGTTTTAAGCTCTGTTTTCCTAGGAAAGCTTAAAATGATCTGAGAAGATCTTGTTTGAGCAGTTGGATACCCTTGGTCTGGAAGAATATAAAAATGCTACTGTCCTTCAAATATCGCAGTGTTTTCTGAATATAGGATACAAATATTAAACTAAATTTAGTGAATGGGGCTACGTTGACTGGCAGATAGATAGGATAACCAGTGGCAGGTGCAAGACTTCTGGATGATGACTGCCATCATCAGTGTGCTCTTCTGTGAGTTAGTGCCATATTTTTACTATCCTCACACAAGATTTCAGAGCCCAAAGCCATGCCCAAGTGAGTGCTGCCATCCTGCAGTGTCTCACAGCCTCTGACCCCTACAACTTGGTCACTAATCCCTTTGTGGTGGGCCGATCCACCATGGGCAAAGAGATGACAGATTTCATCTGCTGAATCTTCTTTATTCCAGCAGTGCTGTGGGTGACATCTGTGAAACTCTCCAAGCCTTTGGTCTCCATGGCTTCCTAAATTGAAGTTGGACCTTTGGCAAGATTGATATTCTCCTCCTGTTCCCAGCCTACTGCAGCTACAACTACACACATTGTAAGGCTTTGATCAACTTCTAAAGCAGTTTTAAGGATTTCCCTGCAGATTTCAGTGTAGGGACTCATCATGTAGACTCCAGTCTCAGGCTACCTCCTTTCTGAAAGGGAAAGGTTCATGGTGTTCAGGTTTTGTGGGAAATGCCATATATCCAATGTTGTTTGATCATAAGGCCATACCCTGCCAGCAGGAGTGCATCTGCAAGGTTTAACTGTTCCTTTTCTGCACATAGGCTGGAAGTAGGATAAGCTTTCGGTCATCTCACTACAAGATGATGAGCTTTGTGCAGCAAACAAACTTGGTGCCAGCACTCCCAATGACCTCCACTCATGGGTGTTCTCTGAGCCCTGCACAAACTCTATGGGGATGCAGGTGAGCCCTTCTATCTGGGTTGACCGGTGGAGACCAGTTCCCACGGTGGCTGCATGCATGGCAGCCTCCTCCTCTCTGTGGGCACAGGGGACCAGGAGAGCAGTGGTGTCTTGAACACTCTATATGGGGGCACACAGAGCAGAACAAAGCAGGGATGATTCAACAGCAGTAGTTTGCCTACTAACAAATGTGCAAGAACTAGTGGGGAGAAAAAGCATCAGGGGTGGGGAAGCTTGATAAAGGCTGTGAAGACTGCAGCTACACTTTATAAGGAAACAGGGAGCTGAGCTGATTAGGTGCTGGAGGAAGGGAAAGAAGTCCTTAAGCAAGGTAACACTTCTTCCCAGTGGGTGGCAAGAGCTTTTTCCCTGCTCTTCCCCAGCAATGGGCTGTCGGCACCCATGGGCCCCACTCTTGCCATGCCTCTGCCCAAGTGGGACATGTGCAAAGCAGACAGTAGGCAAGGCTTGGAGGAAAGGCCCAGGATAGGTATGAGAAGAAGAGGTGCAGCTAAAAGAAACAGGCCAATAAAAGCATTCACATAATAAAACGTGTGACTGTCACAAGCCTACAGCCAGCTCTGCTCAGCAAGGACGAGGAGCCGAGCAGGGGCTCACTGTCTGGCCTCGGATAACTGCACTATCATGACATGTCCCCATGTGCGGCTCACCTGGGCCCTGGCAATGAGCCAGGCACTTGTACAGGATGGCGCTGGGTCATGAGGTTTCTGATGTGTGCCATTCTTCTGCAGGAGACTTTTCCTACAGCTTATGGCTCCAGTACATTTCAAAACACAATAGTCCCTGTGCGCAGCCTGGCAAAATCCATCCTTTCTCCACAGTTTTGAGACCAGTGCTGTAATCCCACCAGCAATCTTACGATTCCCCTGCCTCCATCTTTCTACTTTAGAGACATTGTAGAAACAGGGTACACATCTGCTGGGGTCAGAACTGGGGCTGATGGCAGAGGAGATGGCTGGCATCTGCTCTGTAGGGGGTGAAGCTGAAGAGGTGTCCCTGGGTATGCCCTCCCAGGAGTCTGCTGTGGGACTTGGGTCCAGGGTGCCAAGAGTGATGTCCAAGGGCTCACATTCCTCTGGACTCTCCTACATGGGGATACTGAGATTCATGGTGTGGAAATTCAAGGCAGATGCTGGCTCTGGCATGCTCTATCCCAAAGACTTTCTTGAGCTCCCTGTTCTGGACACGGCCTGACTGCTGATGATAGTCACTGGTCCTGCAAGAAGCCTAACTTCATCTTTGACTTTTTAAGGCAGCCTTTTTCTCCACTTGTAGGTGACAGCTGGTGGGAGTTTCTCAACCTTCTGAGAATGCTACTGGCTTATCTTGCCCCTTGAGAAACTCCTCTTTCTCTCATGGCAGAGGTTCATAGGAAATGTCATATCTTCAGGACTGCAGGCTGCAGTTATCTGAATCTTTTGGCAGGTACAAGAGGGAGCTTCCAGTGTGGTAGAGGAGAGTAGAAGTGTGGAGAAGAGATAGTACTTAAAAAAGGAGGATAATGAAAGACTGGTTCAGCAAGGGGATTCAACAGCAGAAGGCAGGAAAAATGAGAAGGGAAAGGTTTCAGATCTGAAGTCTGGATGAATGAAGATAAAGCAGCAGATAGGCAGACACTGCTAAAGCAGCTGAGAACTGGCAGTTGACAGTAAATTGGAAGAAATATGCAGTACTTCACCCTGCAACCTCCTTCAGGCTTTAAGGCCACTCTTCAGGGTCTGAGAGCCTTCTGGGAATGTGTGTGCCTTAGCTACATGCTGGAGGTCCTTGTAGTGGGAAGTCCACACAAGGATTTAGGATCCCCTACTCTATTGAGTATTGGAGTGCTGCGGAGCAGAGCTTCTGGTTTGGTTTCATCCATCAGGGATCTATTTTGTGCACACCAGCACCGCTTTGAGAAACCAGCTAACATGTGACAAGTGAGAACAGTCTGGGGATTTGTTTCAAAGCTACTCTATTGCTATGAACCAAATTAATAAGGTAGACAGAACAGTTGTGACTTAAAAGTACATGAATATGTCTGTTCATGACCATGATGGGGGACGATCTTTTTAGCAAGGCCTGTTGTGACAGGATGAGGGGTAACAGTTTTAAACTAAAGGAGGGTAGGTTTAGACTGGATATAAGGAATAAATTTTTTACTATGAGGGTGGTGAGACACTGGAACAGGTTGCCCAGAGATGTGGTAGATGCCCCATCCCTAGAAACATTCAAGGTCAAGTTGGACGGGGCTCTGAGCAACCTGGTCTAGTTGAAGATGTCCCTGCTCACTTCAGGGGGGTTGAACTAGATGACCTTTAGAGGCCCCTTCTGACCGAAACCATTCTATAATTCTATGATCAAGTGTTTTTATCAGATGCTGTAGTATTATTAATTTTTCCTTAAGGGTTCTATTTAAAGGTATATGTTTATAAAGAAATATGGTTACTGCTTATTGTTTCTGGCTTTCTGCAAAATGGAGAAAACTAAAAAGAACATTTTCTGAGCAAGACAGCTTTGTGAAAACACAAAGAACTCCACTCATACTTTGCTTTTCTGCCATGTTGTAAATATTTCAAACCCAAATAAGTTTGTGTAGTAGCTGACAGACATATTGATTTTGCAAGTATAAATCTTTGAACAATGTCACTTGTATTTTTTTAAAAGACCAGATAAATTGAAAGATCTGAAATAGTACCTGTCTGTGAAACTTGATTTCTGTATTTGCACCACAACAGTGAATTATTTGCATGTCTATTGCCTGAAGGTTAACTTCTGTTGATTTCCTAAACCCTGAAGAATAGAGTCTGAGCCTTCAACTTCACAGATGTCTGAAGCTCTGTAGAACTGACATTGATAAGCTCTACTATCTTGAAAATAAGCCCTTTTGTAGCTTTCATAAAAGTATGTTTCTTTCATGTTCTACTTTTGCTAAGTTTAGCTTGTGGTTTGAGTACCTCAAACCATGGCCCCATGGGCAGTTATGGCTAGAACCAAACTTCTCCACTCTTGCTCTGCACCTGCGTCCTGTGCACCAGCTGTGGTCTGGAAGTCGTGTGACTTTTGAATGAGGGTCAGGGGTTAGCAGCAGCAGTGGAGAGCCACTCTTGTGCCTCTCTAGCTCCCAGACTGGCCTGAATCCCAGCATCCCTGAGCACAAGACAGTTGAGTTCTTTTCCGTAGCTGTGCCTTTGTTAATGAAACTCCATCTTCATGAAGGCTTCAGGCATATTCTACAGTAGAAGATGTCCTTTTACTTATAAGGCATTTTCACTATTAGTAATGCAGTAGAAATAAGCAGGGCAGACTTGGTTTAGCTCAATCTGTGATGCAGTATTCCGGAAACCCCAGAATGTAGCAATGTCATCTTCTATTGATAATAATCAGGAAGTCAGTCTTTAAATTCAGCATTTGGATTGCCTATTGATGATTATACCTATTTGTTAGCTCATTCACAGAAATAAGACATGAGAAGGAGCAAAAGACATTAATGTACCTCTTGGTGCCTAACTGTTCTCTCTATTTGAATCTTAGCCTAGCCTAGTTTTCAGTGCTTTTCAAGACATTAATGAGAAAATAGCACCAGTCTGGAGGGTTCACTGTTAACAAATATTCTTTGTTGTAGTATTCAACTACATTTTTATGAGTGAACCTATAGCTTGTAAAATCATTTGGCTATTAACAGGGCTGACTAAGGCTGAGCACAGGGGAAAAAAGTGAACGTGCAAGCCTGTATGCTTCAGTTTTAACTCTGTTGCCCTGTACTGTTCCACAGCTAAGCTCTTTCGAAAGGCTTCTGAGGCTTCTCTATTATAGTGTAGTGTTTGTGATGTGGAATCTCATCCAGCAGGGAAAGAGATAAGACCACCACATTTATTTCACTTATTACTTTGTAATGGGTCAATAGACTACAAGAGGGTAGATCTTTCAAGCTAGTCAGGATCCCAGAAGTCCATTCCTCTGCTGATTGTGATAGCTGGAAAAAGAGAGAGAACTATACCCTGGAAAAATGACTACTGTAGGTGAAAAAAAGAAAAAACTCTATGTGGTTGAAGACTGTGTGTTTGGGTCCCTGTGTATAAAACACAGAATATAGAGTGATAGAAAACAGTGGCATTTGTAAAATATTCAAGGCATAGTCACCAAAGTCTAGACCAGTGTTGAATAAAAGATATTAAATAACTGATTTGCAAAGGAAATCATACACATGTAACAGGCTTTTGTGGGGTTACTTTAAGCTGTAAGATCTACCGTCTGCGAGGTCTTCTCAAAGAGTTCAATGTGAGCTAATATCTGGTCACACTTTTTTTTTTCCTGGTGAAGATAGGTTATAAAAGTTATCTGGCAAAAGTGGTTTTCCTGTAGTTTCTTCCTTTTATGGTATGATGGTTCTCTGCACCTTTTTCTGAGAACTCAGAGCTGAACAAGACTAAGCAGTAAACATAACTGTAGCCGAGATCTGGACTGCAGAGCAATGCCTTCATAATAAGAAATCGGTAGGAGCAGAAGTTTTGTTAGGACACTCCCTGTTACAACAAGATAAGATGTGTTTTGGGGAACCTTTGAACTTTAGCTGTGTTTATCCCACAGCTGTAACCAATGTGGCCATGCTGTGAAGAAGTGCAATCCCTGGTTGATAGAGCTGTGCTGGTAGAAACCTTAAGTGTAATACCACTGTGTCAGCAAAACTTCAAGAAGGATGTACATAGATATTCATGTCTGTGTCACTCCACCACTTTATCAAACTAACATCTTGGTCCTTCAGCTTCTCTCAGCAGTCCTTTAAGCAGAAACGTGGGTGCCAAGAACAATTCTTGTACATAAGAAAGGGCTAGAGATGGAGGACTATTGAACCACAGTGAGTGAGGCAGTGACTGGCAGAAAGAAGCTCCTTATTGGTACAGTTTGACACCTCTATTCTTCCATGAGTCAATGCCTTTCTCTGTTCATGCTTCCGTGGCACTCTCTTCCACTAGGCTTAAATTCTGCATCTCGGCAGCCAAGAGGTATGGATAATAAATCCTGAATTCAGACAAGGGGTGCTTAAGATCAGAAATCTCAGCCTTCAGGACAAATGGAGAAGCCAAAGATGGAGACAATGGCTGGAGTCTGTCAAGATTCAGAGGAGTGTAGCAGCGTGCCAGATCCTCACTGGATTTGAGTGTATCAGCCTGGCAAGAGTCCAGTAAGGGGGCCCAGCTGGGTCTGCAGTGCTGGTTTTGTGGTAGAGTATCACTACTAAAGTGATTTTACTACAGAACTCATCTCAAAACCAGACCAGTTTTCCAAGATAACGCAGGGCAAGGCCTTGAAGACAAATAACAATGTATTTATATAGTGCATTTCTTTTTACCAGCAAACATGAAAAAAAGCACACTGATTCCAGATTACAATGTCAGAGATACATGGAGAACATCTGTCACTATGACAGAATCATAAATCATCGCACTGAAATCCTGACATGCCTTTTTTTCATTGGCAAAATAGTTCTTTAAAATGGGATATAATTAGGTTGCTTAGAGCCACATATTGTCAATTTTAAACCTGTTATTTTTCTCACGTGAAAAATGTCAGATGAAACATACCAGGTTTTTTTGTTCTTAAATGAAGCTAGTTAAAAAAAAATGACCACTATATACCACCCCAATTCAGAAGGCTGCTAGGAATTGTCACATGTGAAGAAATTATATGGAAAATAAACCTGTGAGTAAATGAAGCTGTAGGTGCACCAGCAAACAATCCTGATGTGGGAGACAGATAAGTAGTAACTGACCAGTATAGCTGCATCAGGAATTCTCCAGTGACCTGAATATCAAAAAGGAAATCCTACAGAGAGTGAAAGCAAGGACATACAAGTGAGATGAGTAATAAAGCAGTAGCATAAACATCTAGGGATAAAACTAGGAAGACTAAGTCACAAAATGAGTTACAACTTTCCTGGAGCATAAAATGGAAGAAAAAGAGGTTCTATAAATACCAAGAAGTTTGAGAAAGAGAAGGGCAGAGGCACAAATAACAGATACAGAGTAGAGTGAAATGTTTTATTATTTATTTTGCCAAATTCTTCACATGCACATAAACATTAATGATAGGTACTTAACAATACTATTTTTTAACAAGGGGAAAGACATATGCCAGAATAGGGAGAAAACAAGTAAGACTGTTTGAATAAATTAGACATATGCAAGTCTCTAGAGCTTGCTAAAATTCACTTTTTATGATACGTTAACATAATGATATGATATTAAGTATGATAAGTGATGCCACAATTTATCTCTTAGAGTTCCTGGAAGAGGGGATAAGTCACTGCTGCCTGCAGCAACTATGTAGCCTAAGATGGAAATACAGTCAGGATCACATTTCCAAATTTTGGTAATGATCAAAGATCTGACATTACAATATACATTTTGCAAATTATTTTAAACAGACCACCCACTCTGTTTAAAGACTTGCTCTCCCTTAATTCTTGCCATCATAGCATATGGTTTAAAAAAAGAAAATAAAAGAAAAAATTAACAAGGTTTCTTAAACGTGGCATTCACAGCAGGCTCAGATTTGGGGACTATTAAGAAGTTGTTGGCTGCAGCCCTGGTTTGCAGGGTTATAACCATTTCTGTTTTTAAAAATGGGAAATTAAGAACCTAGGGAATTACAGAGTACTCTGCCTAACTTCAATACTGGGAAAGATAGTGTGACAAATTATTGAGAAGTAAATGCATACACAGCATAAGAATAACAAGGTGATAAGAAACAGCTGACATGAATTTGTCAAAATAATCTAATTTCCTTCTTGAACAAGGCAACTGGTCCAATAGATAAGGAGAAGCAGTAGAAATGACTGTATATTGACCCAAGATGTATCTTCACCCAAGTAAGGCTTTTGATACACTCCTGTATGTTCATAAATGAACTGGGGAAAGCTGTCCCATTTACAGTCACTCCTAATTCAATCCACTCTTAAATGTAAACCTAACAGATGATTGTTGGTGGTTGCACTAAGAGGATGTTGAAGAGGAGTCTTGCACAGCTTCTCGTGGATAGGCTTCTGTTCAACATTTCAATAAAGACTTAGATGACAATTAAAAATTAGAATTAGAAATAATTATGTACTTATAAGCTTGGTAGATGACACCCTGTAAAGATATGCAAAATGTGCTCAAGGACAGAATTGGAATTCAAAAGTATCTTGATAGGTTCTGAAAGGTTCTGAAATCCAACATTAAAAATTTGAACAAAGAAAATTGCAGAGGACTACACTTGGGAGAACANGCAGTGCTGGTTTTGTGGTAGAGTATCACTACTAAAGTGATTTTACTACAGAACTCATCTCAAAACCAGACCAGTTTTCCAAGATAACGCAGGGCAAGGCCTTGAAGACAAATAACAATGTATTTATATAGTGCATTTCTTTTTACCAGCAAACATGAAAAAAAGCACACTGATTCCAGATTACAATGTCAGAGATACATGGAGAACATCTGTCACTATGACAGAATCATAAATCATCGCACTGAAATCCTGACATGCCTTTTTTTCATTGGCAAAATAGTTCTTTAAAATGGGATATAATTAGGTTGCTTAGAGCCACATATTGTCAATTTTAAACCTGTTATTTTTCTCACGTGAAAAATGTCAGATGAAACATACCAGGTTTTTTTGTTCTTAAATGAAGCTAGTTAAAAAAAAATGACCACTATATACCACTCCAATTCAGAAGGCTGCTA
>VZTV01064925.1:11818-28792 GCA_013400875.1 Anhinga rufa
AAAAGAAAATAAAAGAAAAAATTAACAAGGTTTCTTAAACGTGGCATTCACAGCAGGCTCAGATTTGGGGACTATTAAGAAGTTGTTGGCTGCAGCCCTGGTTTGCAGGGTTATAACCATTTCTGTTTTTAAAAATGGGAAATTAAGAACCTAGGGAATTACAGAGTACTCTGCCTAACTTCAATACTGGGAAAGATAGTGTGACAAATTATTGAGAAGTAAATGCATACACAGCATAAGAATAACAAGGTGATAAGAAACAGCTGACATGAATTTGTCAAAATAATCTAATTTCCTTCTTGAACAAGGCAACTGGTCCAATAGATAAGGAGAAGCAGTAGAAATGACTGTATATTGACCCAAGATGTATCTTCACCCAAGTAAGGCTTTTGATACACTCCTGTATGTTCATAAATGAACTGGGGAAAGCTGTCCCATTTACAGTCACTCCTAATTCAATCCACTCTTAAATGTAAACCTAACAGATGATTGTTGGTGGTTGCACTAAGAGGATGTTGAAGAGGAGTCTTGCACAGCTTCTCGTGGATAGGCTTCTGTTCAACATTTCAATAAAGACTTAGATGACAATTAAAAATTAGAATTAGAAATAATTATGTACTTATAAGCTTGGTAGATGACACCCTGTAAAGATATGCAAAATGTGCTCAAGGACAGAATTGGAATTCAAAAGTATCTTGATAGGTTCTGAAAGGCTCTGAAATCCAACATTAAAAATTTGAACAAAGAAAATTGCAGAGGACTACACTTGGGAGAACAAAATCAAAAGCACAGCCACAGAATGCCACTGCAGATAAAGATCTAGTAATTAATGGGGGCCATGAATGAATCAACAGTGTGATGCTGTTGAGGAAAAGAGATAAATGTAATTCTGGATTCTCTTGAATTGTTTGCTTGCAACAGTATATGTAAGACAAGACATAATTAGCATGCTCTTCTTGGCACTGGTGAGGCCTCAGCTAAAATACTGTATTTTACTCTGAAGCACCATAATTTAAGAAAGATGTATATAAGCTGGAAACAATCCAGAGAAGATCAACAAGGACAAGAAGTTTGGAAAATGGGATCCATAAAGCAAGGTTGCAAGTTTTGCTTTTGTTTTCATCTGGAAAATATAAGGCTATATGGGGTTCAACAGTCTTCAAGTACATAAAAGGTTATTAAGAGGGTAGTGATATGTTTTTTCATGCCCACTAAAGATGTGCAGAATGTGAAGGAAACTTTTTTAGCTATACTATAATAGGTATTACAGTAACACGTTGTAACTAGAAGAAAAGATTATCACTGAAATATATTACCCAAGAAGGTCGTATAATCCTTGTCATTAATGATTTTAGGTACAAATCAGAGGGACTGCCATCTACAATTATATTTTTCGAAGTTAGGAGATGGACCAGATGAATGTTTTATAGTAGGTAGCTGAGATCCCTGAAACCACGACAGAGTGTAAAAGTTGTTACAAGGTAATCCATAACAGGTTTTCTCTATGAAAGCATTTGAAAATTCCATGTGTGGTCCTGGGCATATTCACTAGCCATTACAGAAAATTGCACAGGTTGTTCTCTTGACTTCAAATTAAAAGAAAAACAAAACAAAACAAAACAATCAACAACAACAACAACAAAAAAAAACACACAAAAAAAAACCAGAAAATTTTTTTCCTTTGATTTTGTGTTGGGGGGGTTGTTTGTTTTTATTTTACCTCAGGAAGGTTAGGTACAGCTTTGATTAAAAATATTGAGGAATAACAGACTACATAATCCCTTGAGATCCCATCCAAGTCTACATTTCTATGATTCATGTGTAATCTACAGTATTCTTTCTGATTTGTTAAAGAGCTTTGCAAGCACAAGTTAATAATTAAACTAGTTCTTTTCCCAGGGCAGTAATGACCTAATCATTTATGATAGTGCTCAAATGAGGAATTAAACAAACATATCCAAAATAAACACAGATCAAATTGTCTTTGCCAATGGAAAAGGACAAAATCTTGTTTTCATGCCAGTGGGTCTACAAAACAATTGCACAGAAACAGACCTCAGTAAAACTAACAAGCCAGGACTTCTCAATCTGTGAGAAATTCTGAATTTTAGTAATTGTTTTTATTCAAAATTTTAGGATTTGTTTCTAATATGGAGAATTAGAAAATGGGAATGGGAGATGGGAACGAGGAAAAAAATGTGCTTTGGACAGGTTGGAAAGTTTTGAGGGATTGAATTACAACTGAACATTTCAACATTCAAAAAACCAAAATGCTGCGGTCATGGTGTACCGATGTACCACATATATATATGTCATAGAATGGTTTAGGTTGGAAGGGACCTTTAGAGGTCATCTAGTCCAACCCCCCTGCAGAGAGCAGGGACATCTTCGACTAGAGCAGGTTGCTCAGAGCCCCGTCCAACCTGACCTTGAATGTTTCTAGGGATGGGGCATCTACCACCTCTCTGGGCAACCTGTTCCAGTCTTTCGCCACACTCATAGTATACATTTTTTTCCTTATATCCAGTCTAAACCTACCCTCCTTTAGTTTAAAACTGTTACCCCTCATCCTGTCACAACAGGCCTTGCTAAAGAGATCGTCCCCATCTTTTCTATAGTTCCCACCTTAATTAGGGGAGCAAAGGGAACGTTATAGAAGCCACAGTTCTCCAGAAACCCTAGTATACAAAAGAAAATTCCAACCAGAACTGCAGTGCAAAAAAAAGCAGCATTCTGCAATATGATATTTTTTGTATTAGCTCAAAATAAATAATTTTAAAATCATACTACCAAAGGAGAACTGACCAAAGCTAATTTTTTTCAGAAAAATATTATCTTTGTTAGAAATGCAAACCTGTGTAAAACTCCTGACAAACTCTAGTCACTACTTAGTATAAAAAAAGCTCTCAGAAATGTTTTCTAGAGAAATCTGTGGTCATCACAGTGCACTGTGGTGTTGACCCAAATATGACTGTAAACACTGGAAGTGTTTGCAGTCACCATTGTTATTTTAGTGTAGTGAAAGATGGTCATAAGCCTCAAAGATAAGATCAGCGTTTGGACCAAATATGACTTTAGAGAAATTCAGAAATATTTAGGTTTGGTGCTTATTGATTAGGCCATACTTCAGTGAATGTCTGCTGGTCCTTTTGTTCTTTTAAAAATATACATGACTTTTAGACACCAGAATAATGATTTCATGTTCCACAAGAACCTTCTCTCATATAAACAAACACCGGAGCCTGTAAATTTTGCTGTGCAAATGGATGAATACTGATCTAATGAATCTGGCTAGCTTCAGATCTACCATTAGACACCCTACCCTTGTTGTTCAACAGTAAAAACTGCAGAAGTTCAAAGATACTGGGACAAAACTGTCAGGTGTCAAGGACAGCCTTAATCCCAAAGTGCAGAGGGACAATTAGACCCAAGTGAACTAATCTCAGCTCAGCTGAACTTGCTTAGGACAGCCCTGGTGAGGTAGTTTTGCCATTGGGACCTGTAAACCCAAAGGTGGACTATTTGGTTTGTAGGCCAGGATGTTGTGTACAGCCCCATGGCACACGCCAGCAGCCTAAAGTGTCTTAATCAGCTTAAATAGCTTTAAGCAGCTTTAAATACTTAGACACTTTAAGCTTATAAAGCAGTTTAAGCTGCTTAAACTGCTCTAGGACTTTAACAAGGTCCCCACGATGCTGCTCCTTGCCAGGCAAGTGAAAAGAAGCTGGCTATGCGCTGTGGCTTCCTTGCCATCATCTGGAAGGAAGGAGCTACGGGGTTGCCACAGATCCAGCCAGGAGTCTGCACAAATGTAAACAACCAATATTGACATATTTTGGCAATTATGTTGTATTAAATAATGAAAAGTATACGCTAACTCCCTTTGACTAACTCATGTTTCTTCCTCTTTTGTATCTACTCCCTTCCCCAGCCACCTCTTTTTCTATGTTCACCCACTTAGCTCAGGCTCTTTCAGTATCTGTTTCCTCTCTAATAAATTCTTCCTAAAGAGCTGTTCTTACTGCAGTGATATACTCTTATGAAGAAAACATGTCTCAGTTCAGTTTATTCAGTCCACAGAACCGTGCTTGGGGGCAACTGTTCATTTTATCACTATGCTTTAACCTAAATCTAGAACTTTTTTTCTCAAGAGAAGGGCATGAGGTAACAGAAGCAATGTGGAAGACCCAAACTGCATAATCCCAGAAAGTACTTGGTGGCAGCCATTAGAGTATCACCTACAAAAGCAGGTAACCAGATGGGCTTGCATTGTTCAGAAGAAGGAATACAATGCACCAGATCTGCATTGCATTTCCTGGCATTTTTGAGGTTTAAGAAAGGACATAAGAGGACAAAGTTTGGGAACCATTGTCCAGGAAAACAGGTAAATGTGTCTTCTTACATTGGTAATCTCTCTAGCGCTGAAAGGACTTTGTTTTCAGTATTTGCTCCACCTCTCTGAATTTTGGGTGTGCTGGAAAAACCACAAGTTACTCTGTTCTTACCAAAGGATCTAACACCTCCTCCCCCTTACATGCAAGTCAGCAGCGTGCCACTGCGTGGCTGCTTAACTTAGTGACAATTGCCACCATTTAGTGACAAGTCACTTTGAACTGCCATGTTAATAACTAGTGCTGTGTGCTGGATGTGATGTCCTTGCTGCTGAGGATCTACTCAGGCCTGCATTATCTTGCTTTTCTCATGTTGGAATTCCCTTTCCAGCTCCTTTAGTAGGAATATTCTGCTCTTCTCTTTCATAGCTTTCACTCACTTCCTGGGTTCATATCCTAACTTCTCAGGTGTTCTCTCTGCAGAGTTCTCAATTTAACTGGCCCCATATTTTTCTTAGGCTTATGAAGTCACATCACATGTGACTTTGTATATATTACACACTCTAATCACAATTTGGCTGCGAAATGTAACTGTAAAACTTATCATAGTCAAACAATGTGTTCTAAAGACTTGAGGGTGTAAGCAGGAAAAGGAATCATGGTCAGCCTTACTCACTGCTCTATTTTTTGCTGATTATCTATGTTATGCATTCCTAAATGATGTTGCATATCACCATAGTGTGTATTGCATGCACAGCATGTCCAATGTGGCATATTTATACAAGCATCACTTAACACTTTTGTTGAGGCTTGAGTTGTACCAAATGCTATTTTTTGCAGCAGCCTGAAAGTATGTTTGTCTCCATTTTACTGAAGAAAATTACTTCTAGCATGATCTATTCTTTTCAAGTAATCAATGCATTTTAATCCTTTCTCCCATTTATCGAGTTGTCAATTATTACTTCCTTCAAAATGTGTTCTAAAACTCTACATGCGATGCCAGTAGGATTCACTAGCTTGTAAGTGATTGAATTATTTCTGCTTCTTAAATATAGATTTGATATGCTCCCATCAGGTGACACTATCAGCAGTTAATAGATTCATTCTTAGTAGAGTATTGGAACCATTGGAGCGTGGTTTCCTTGGGTTCATGGCCTGTGTCTACAACGTCATCCTGGTAGCCCCAGCTCCTTCTCAAGCTCCAGCCAGTTTGGCACCAGAAAGGGCAGGTTGTCTGGGCTGCCCATGGGCTTCCTGGCCAGTGGGACGGTGTCAGCTGCTCGGTGTCCAGGCAGCTCTTAGACTGGAGAACAAGGTGACCTGCACCTGCCATTCCCTCGGCTCTGACAGTGATTTGGGTCTTGCTCTCCTCTAGGCAGTGGCTCATTTGCATGAATGATTAATGATGGGAATTAATGAAGTTAATTAAGGTTAATAATGAGCATGGAAAAGTAATCTTTTTTGAATTTTGAAAAGCTATATGTAGTCACCTATTCATAACTCATGCATTTTCTTTCAAATATTTTTCTTTACATCTGAGAAGAAAAAAAGACCCGTTCGTGTTATGAGAGAGTTTGGGTAGTTTTAGATCTGAAGGAATATTTTAACATTTGTAAATCAGAAAACATATATCAGGCCTCAGGTAATGTATACCAGCCACAATTTGGCAGACATTTACACATATGCCTAAGTTTCAGTTGGAACTCAATTTCCTTTGGCTTCCAGGAAACTCTTAAAATTAACTCTGTATGTTAAAATTAACTCTGCTGATTTGAGGCAATAGTGGCACTGCATATTTGCATGCCTTGATAAACAACTGCGCATGTGCCAAAAAAATTTTGTTGACTGTGTTGAGCCTAGTGAGGCCACACATCTGTACTGATCCACCAATAGAAAAATAAATTTTTCAGAGCTGCTGTTGGACTAAATTGCCAAGTGCTGGCAAGCTGCCGGGGTCCTGTTGCTGGGCAAATCATCAGGTGTTGGCCTGTCATTGACTGCTACTGCTCCGACTACCAGATGCTCACACAGCAAAAATGTATGGGACAGCAGACTCACCCTTCCTTCCTTCCGCAAACTCAAGACAACTGTCTCCTTGATGAGTCTGTAGGATTACAGCTGACCTCGCTACAGGACAGCATGGGGCTTCATAAGCCAAATTGCACTTTTTCTCATCCCTGTCTTCTTTAGCATCTTCTCCCAAACCTTGACATTTTCACCACTGTTGAATGTTTTTTAATAATCTTGTCTGTCTGAAATAAACTGATGGTGTATTTCAACTTCAAAAAATAACTTTTCTTTACATTTGTTCATAGATTTGGGGGTTTATTCTTCAGCTTTGGTGGCTAGCTTCTTTGGCTAATTTATGATACAGTGAATAGCCTGAATTTATTGCATGACTGCGAACACCATTTCCCTAGATTGCAGCACCAGCCCAATTCTTTGGCTCTGCTGGAAGCTAGCCTAAGAGGTGGGTAGAGTTTAAGATTTTAGGAAGAAAGCCAGTGTTTGCATTCTACCAATATTAATTTCACGCATTCCCTCTTGCATTCTTGATTCTGTAATTGGGCTGCGCTTCCATCTCCACCTATATCCTGCCTTGACACACATCCATGTGCGGATGATGGGGAGAATGAAGGGTGAGCCAGCCAGCCTGCAAGCTGAGTCACCCCAGGAAGGTAGACTGTCATCTGGCAATTACGATGGAGAATAAGGAAGTGTGCCAGCAAAACAGGTGATCTGAGCAATGCATTGCACCCCACATGCCAAAATGGATATTGCACAATGCTGTGCTATGACAGAGAAATGCGGAGAAGAACACAAGCATGCATCTCCAAAATGGCCTTCAAAGTAGGAATTAAAGAAATACCAAAACTCAGTCTATTTCTTTTCATGGACCACTTTAATACCAAAGGTGAATATAACAATCAAAAAATGGACAGAGAAGGGTATAGTATAGTATAGTATAACCCTCTCAGCATTTTTGGTCACTTTTATTTGGGTGTCTTTTCCTGCGCATGGAGGCTCGGAAGCAGGATCATAAACACAATTTACGAGTATGCAACAATTATGCTAGTTGTTGTAGTGTGCACGCAATAAATGGCTGGGACTAACATGCAATTAGCCTAAGCACTAGTGTCCTAACCACCTCTGATGCAGGTACCTACTGGGTTTCTGCTGGTCAGGCAGATGGCAATCACATGGGCAAGTGCCAGTCCCCATTGCTCCTTGCAGTAGGCTGATCCTCAGTTTTGCTGAGTTGCTATCTTCTATTTTGATTTATTTTTTTTTCTCCTCAGGGTTTTAAAGCTTTTTCAGTTAATATTTTTTCCTTCAGTCCTTGAGTGACTGCTACTAGCTCAACAATTTCACTTCTGCCCTCATTTCTGCTTTTTTTATATATCTTGCTTGGCTTAAGTTTACGTGCTGTCACTCATAGCTTAGCAACCTTTTTTTAGTAAAGCAGAGCTGGGGTCATACAGCCAACCTAGACCTTGTATAAAATAGTAAGAGTGTGTGAAAGATCTACCAAAATGGTGGGAGAGAGACTGATCTGTGCATGTTATCTGACATATTTCTAAGCACCTTGCTGGTTTAAAAATGTGGACTGGACCAGGTGGCAAAAAGACTTCAAGAAATAGATACTGACACTAACACCACCTGGGGTCAGATGTGCTATATAACTGGTGGTATCAGCAATGGTCTTTGTAATGCCAAGCAGAAAAGTCTGGGAAGGATGGACTTCAAAGAGAAAATCACTTAGAAATCAGTGATATGAAGCTGAAAACTAAACAAGCTGCATGATATTCTGACTTTGAGCATACACAGATTTATAAGGGGGAAAAAAAAATCACTGTGACAATAATTAATCACTGGCACAGGTTGCCAAGAGAGATTTGGCAGTCTCCATCCTTAGAGGTTTTCCAGACATGACTAGATAAAACCCTGAGCAACCTGGTCTGAGCTCAGGGTGGGGTGCATGGACTAGGGGGCTCCCGAGTCCTCTTCCAGCTTGGATCATTCAGTGATTCTGTGATTTAAGTCACTGTTGGAGCCAAGAGTAGGTGAGGTGGAGAAACAGTGTTACAAACGGAGAATGCTTAGTGTTCCATTTCCCAGTGTGTGCTGGTTTTGGCTGTGATAGAGTTAATTTTCTTCATAGTAGCTAGTATGGGGCTGTGTTTTGGATTTGTGCTGGAAACAGTGTTGATAACACAGGGGTGTTTTCGTTATTGCTGCGCAGTGCTTACACAGAGTCAAAGCCTTTTCTGCCTCTCACCCCACCCTACCAGTGAGGAGGCTGGGGGTGCTCAAGAAGCTGGGAGGGGGCACACCTGGACAGCTGACCCCAACTGACCAGAGGGATATTCCATACCATACGATGTCATGCTCAGCATCTAAAGCTGGGGGAAGAAGAAGAAGGAAGTGGGGGACATTGGGAGTGATGGCGCTTGTCTTCCCAAGTAACCATTACGCGTGATGGAGCCCTGCTTTCCTGGAGAGGGCTGAACAGCTGCCTGCCCATGGGAAGGAGTGAATTAATTCCTTGTTTTGCTTTGCTTGCATGCGTGGCTTTTGCTTTACCTATTAAACTGTCTTTATCTCAACCCATGAATTTTCTCACTTTTACTCTTCTGATTCTCTTTCCCATCTCACAGGAGGGGAGTGAGTGAGCGAGCAGCTGGGTGGTGTTTAGTTACTGGCTGGGGTTAAGCCATGACACAGTGTGACTCAGACTCTGTAAAACTTAGCTGCTGCCATCTGTGTAAGGTGACCCCCGTCTCTCTCCAGGTCCTGTCCTGGTGTTCGTAGTCTCTCTTGAGCTAGCGCTGGCCCTTGTCCAACATCTCTGTGAGCGGTTTCAGCTCACCAACCTCACAGAAGCCGGTAATTTTTTTTTAAACTAGTTGGCTTTCTGCTGATTTAGTTAGCTCAACTATTTCACTAAGAGACAGATGAGCACCACAGCACGAGGAGGAGGTGGGAACATGTGGTTAAGATTGGAAGGAGTTACGGTTGGGCACAGCCCTCTCAGTGGGAGTCAGCCATTAAATTTGCCTTGCTGCCTCATGAAACAATGTGATATATCTGCAGCAGCTTCAATACTGGCATAAGAACAAATTGGGTAAGCCCAAAGAGGATGCATCATAAAGAAAATGAAAACTCAGAAATAAAAATTCTTTAATGCTAAGACAGATGAAAAGTATGGAATTACAAAAAGGAACCTGAAAGCAGAGAAATCAGTAAAAAATAGTGTTCAGGGAAAGATGAACAGAGATATATTAAAGATCCAGCACTTGAAGCTGAAGCTCCTGACATGGTAGGAAACCACAGATCTTGTTTACTGAGTTACAAAAATCCTGTGTGGCTAGCTTAAACAGGAAATGGGCTGATCAGAAGCAAAGATAGGGAAATGAGTACAACAGAGATTAAATAGATGGGCAAAGCAAAAGCATTTTAAAGAACACAGCAGCAAAAGCTCAGCCCTACCTTGATATGAGATTCTGTGACATGAAATGATGTGACTTCAAACAACAGGAGATTGCCACTGGCTCAGTAGTGATATCAGAAAAGCAAGTTGTAGTCCAGTAGGTAGCAGCAACAATGCAATGAAAGATGATTTTATCAGAGCAGAAATGCTAAGAGCCCATGATGTCACCACAGAAGTAAAATTTAAAAAGTTCTTGAATGAAATCTGGGAAGAAAACAACTTTTGGTGAGGGCTAACATGGAGTTGTTAAAATATTTAAAAATGAGACTGGGAAAGTGTCTCTCAGCCCTACGCTATAGGGGAGGTCATTTGCAGCGGAATGCCACACCAGATGACACAGATGATGGTGTAGAATTGGAGGAGAACAGCCTCTGGACTCAGGCCCAGAAAACTGGATATTCACATAAAAGAGCATCGTGAAAGAACACATGCAATGACAGGCTTTGCTCGTCACCAGTTTAATTGATTTTTTTTTTAAGGTTACTTGACAGCAGCCTTGGGAACGCCTTGTGGCACTACAGCACCGAGCTCGTTCTCCATCATCATGGCCTTGCAGAGAGGGATGGATGGCTGCATCTGGGAGTGCATCTAAGTAACAGACTGATTCACTTTGAACACTGGTGTAAAACAAAGGTATGCTTGCTTTCTGTTGCTGTTTTGCATTATCATACATAGCTACTGTGTAGGCAGCACAAGTAGCAGCATACCATGGGGTGGATTACACATATCTTGGAAGCGTAAGTTGTGCTAGTAGCATTGTGTTACTGAGCCATAGACCTGCAAAAAGCTGTGAAGATACATAACCTAGCAAAAGAAGTAAGCCAAACAGGTTTCAAAATCAGCTATCAAAGCAAACATCCCTGAAAGCTTAATTCCAAGCATCAAAGTCATGTTATAAAACACAAATTCTGGGAAAGTAGAACAGCTTGCCTGTCCCGCTCCTGTGTAATTAGGAAGGAACTGACAGCAACAATAGGAGAATATTCCACCATTCACACTAATTTCAACATATGGAGATCCAGGATACTCAGTCCCAGAATGAAAACAAGTTTTAAAAAATTATTATTTACATGTAATTACAGTGTTAAAATAGACCTTGGAAAGTAGAGACATCAAAGGTGCTAGAAAAGCACATGAATGAAAAAGTGCCTTGAAAGAAAAAGTGCCTATGAAAAAGTCTGAATATTGGGCTCTATCCTCAGCATAGACTTGAACTGCCCACCAGCTCATCTTTCACTAGAGTCAGCAGGGAGCACAGGATATATTTGGTGTGTGTTCTCTGAATGGCAGTCCCCAAGAATCCCCCACAAAACAGAGAATCTCAAGTGGAGACCACTGTGCTGAATAAGAGGATGCTTATTAGAGATCTTAAGAAGACCCACCTCACAGGAATGGCAGTGATCAATCTCAACTGTGTCCACTAGAATGACAAAGAGGAATGACAGAGAGGAATGGAAGACACTTGCTTCCACTGCATGCAGTCCTGCTATAGGAAGAAGACAGTAAGAATAACCTAAGGGCTACTAGAAAATAAAATATTTTCCCTATAATTGCTTTGTTTACTCTGTGAAGCAAACCTTGCATTAGCTAGCTTCTTTTTTTAGCTGCTACTGGAGATGATAGTTGTGAACCTAGATGTGAAGGGGAGGAAAATAAAGCTCTTGTTCCAGAGATGCAAAGAGTAGCTGATGTCCAGACTCAAGCACTTTGCCAAATGCTTCAAGAAGCTGGAGGCCTGTTGCCAAGGTACTGCCATGTGATTGCTGCACTCATGATAGACTGGGGAGAAAGTCAATGCCAAGAAGAGTTGGCAAGTGTGGGACTCAGGTAGTCATGCCACAGTGGAAATTACATGATCCCTGATTAAAGGTTTTTTGTCTTTCATGTATCTTCAAAGGTATCTGGAGCCTACTGGCATCATAAGCAATGATAGTTTATTTTTTATTATCTAGACTAAATGAGAGATCCTTAATCAAACTGTGTTGCATTAGAGACAGTTCTGCTGTTTAACCGTAAATATTTGGGTGTGCAATCTGGTGTTGATCTGCAAGGTTACTAATATCTGTAAAGTAAGTAGTTCTTTTTTATTTGAGTGATCTAACAAGTTGTTTCAGCTTCAGCTTGTTAAGTTTGAGCTTAGATCTGAGCATGCTTTTTGAGGTGATGGTGTTGATGTACAAGGGCACACAGATTCCTGTTGCCCCGAATACAGAGACATTCAGGATGTATCATCTCTGCTACAATTCCCAGCCATTTTCTAGCCAAGTTTTAACACAAAGCTACTATTTCTATGTTGTTTTTTNTTTGCTTGTTTGTTTTGTTGTTTGGTGTTTTTTTTTTTTTTTTTTTTTTCTTTAAGCCGAACTCTGCAGTCTGCTCTTGGCTTTCTTCTACTTTTCTCATAAAATCAGACCCACACATAGCCCAGATTCCTCAATAGTATCTCATGAAATTTTTCCACCTTCTTGTGCTATATATATTCCTATGTCCTGAGCAGCAGCATGTGTCTGTGTTTTGAGTACAGACTGCTGTTATTTTAGACATCTGCCTCCATAAAGAGGCATCAGTGTTTCTTACATGTATTCATGAGAATGTATTTACTATTTTCACTGTTTGAGGATTAACCTCATTTCCAAAATGAGGTTGTTCTTGTTCTCCAAGTTAAACAACTAAATATATATATATTTTTTTAATTTGGGAGTCTGCCCACCAATGCCTATATGTATTTATATGTATATAGCAGTGGAAGTAAAGAGCCTTATTCAGGAGAGGCTCTTAAGTGTGTGCCTTCTTTTTAAGCACTTACTGAAGGTAAGTTTAGTGTACGTTTACACACTTTTCTGAATGGGGGTGCATTGAAGAACATGCTTGTTTTTTGGAATCAAAACCTTCACTGAAATGTCACTGCCTGGATCACTTGATGCAAGGCTGACTGCAGCGAGGGGATATAAACCATAGCTCACACTTGCCTCACCAGTAATAGATGTGCAGATTGTACACATTGCACCTAATCATACAACAGTTCCTCGGGTGAAATCATGCTGTAAAGTGTCCTGCCTTTATGCAGTGGAAGCATCAAGATGAAGGCCGTGGGTCCCAGAACACAGCCGTGACGAAGCAATATCTACATTATGACATTCAATTTTGTTATATAATTAGAGCAGTCAGTTATAGACTGGAAGACATACTTACACAGTATTAGAATATCTTCTGCTGTAAATGAGGTTGGGTTAATTCCCTAACAGGCCAGGCAGTGATAAGAGGTGGAGATAAGCTCCCAGCCCTGACTGGGGACAAAATTAAACAAGTGGCATGCTTGCCTGTCCTGCCCTGCCAGCTCCTGCACCCTGGTCCTATGGCCATGACAGCTGGCTCCGTACCAAGAGCTCCCGCGGCAGAGAACAATGGGGCAGCCTGCACTTTCAGCTATTATCTGCTAATAAAGGATTTCTCCTTTGGGTTCCCAGTTCTGGAGCAGCTCTGCTCTTGTGCAGGCTATCGGTTAGGTGAAGCAGCCGCAAGCTTTAGGAACAGCTAAGACTCTTCAATAATATCAGTAATTTTCTTGGATTAATTTTGGATTAATTTCATCTCTGTTAAAGCAATGGCTTTTGATACAAGACCTTGTCTCTCTAGGCTGATCTGGCAGGTTCAGCCATAGCTCACATAAGCTGGAACATTAACGCATGTTTTGAAGAGAGAATGTGAGCCAAGACACAAACATGGGCCCCTATTTTAATTTTAAAAATATGATTAGCTTTTCATTTTCCTCTTAGGCAGCGTTAGGCTACTCCCCTGAGTGAGTAAAGGGTTCTTTATAGTTCATAGATATTTGGGGAAATTTCCTTGGCATTATTGTTCCATAAGTCACTTTCAAAACATTCTAGATACCACACAGAGATGGAAAGACAGTCTGTGACCAGAGTCTAGAAACAACCGAGATTAAATGTGAGGGCAGCAGGCACAATGTACAAAACAGATAAATCAGGATGACTGCATAGTTGCATTCTTGTTTTTCCACTGTACTCACAGAGAGAATAAAACAAGCCTGTGTAGCAAAGACATATGAAAAAAGACATACTGGAAGAAATATTTATGTTGTATTAGCATATTCTCTGCTGTAAATGAGTTTGGGCTAATTACTTATCAGGCCACACAGGGATAAGAGGGGGAGATAAGCTCCTAATACCACATTAGAAAAAATTAATTAAACAGAATAAACATAATTTATTTGGTTCTACTATTTCCTATTTCAATTGCTTGACTTAGCAATCTCAGTAATGTTCTTTAACAAATTCTTTATTTATTTTCTTAAACAGAAGAATTAAAACAAGCTGGAAAGAGATTAATTCCATCACGATACCTCATTTTCCTCAGCAGAATGAAAACTGCAGAATTAGCACAGATTTCTGCTACTTGAGCTAATGGAGTGCCACTACCACTCATGGGTTGTCATCCTCTGAGTAAAGCGCTCCCAGGAGAGGATGGCTGATGGGCACTGGTGAGAAACATGAACAGAGGATTTGCGTATTGGCTGGGGTGACAAGCAGTCGGGTAGATGTATACTCCAGATGTAAGCCAACCTGCTGTGTCTCCTCCAGCCTTTCACCATCCTTGTCCTTTGCCTTTCCCACTTCATCCCAGACCTGGTCTCTTCATATAGCAAGTCACAGCTTTATCAGTCAGTGGATCCCAGTTCCTGATCTCCCAACCTGATTAGCTCTTTGCTAACTCCCAGTATGATATTCTTTGCTCCCAGTCTACTTGGCTGGACTGCCCTAACTCCCCAATCCCTCCTCCCACCCTGTTCCTCATCTAGCACAGCTCTGGGATCCAGTATATCTGTCTGAGATTTTCTCCATGGTGCATTTGAATAACTCACTCCCCTGTACTCTTGATTCAAACAACGGGGCTGCTGCAACCAGAGGAAGGCAGTCCCCCTGCTTTCTGTTTGGGTGCCCAGACCTCTTATGGCTCACAGTAGCAGATGCCTATCTGCAAATGGGACCTTTAGGAAAGTTTGTTGTTGAAATCAAAGTCATCTTTATTAACCATGGACCATGACTTTCATAGACTTATTTCATGAGGATAAAACCAGCATGTCCCTGATACAAATCTTCTATCAGATTTTAAGTCCTTGCACCAAACTTGCGAGATGTAGGCTTTGACACAGAAGACACCAGAATTTTTAAGCGCAGCATTTTTTCCCCTACAGCCTGTCAGACACGTCAGACATGTCTGAATTGTTTTACACTAGTTCCCCTTGAGAATGTATGTCAAGTAAAAAGTCTTGAACTATACAGTTTCATATTGTTTAGATAGGACAACAGGGTTGATACATTTAATCTTATAAAAAGTATTCTAATATCTTTAATGACCACTATACAGACTTCCATTCCTTGGAGAAGATAAGAAATGTCCTTGCTAACAAGAAAAATTGGATCCTGCTGTGCCAGGGCCTACGCTCTAAATAGTTCAAGGTGACCAGTGTACAGCTCAGCCTGTTACATAAAATAATTTGCAAAGGTCAGTAAAAATTAAAGACAAAATGACAGTCTTTTCAAGAAGAAAAGACCCAGTGATAAGACCCAATGACTGTGCTGAAATCATGTCCAGTAAATAAGAAAAGCGTGAGACTAGATTTAGCAGGACAAAATTGGTATACTGTAGAGTAAGACTAGCTGATGAGCAAAATCATGAGTGGATGGGCTCTTTTGCCTCTCTGGTGCCCCCAACCTGGTGAGTCAGCTGCAAGGATGTTTAATTTGACCAAAACTGCAGGAAGACAGGTAGACAGTGGGAACACAGACCAGCATAGTTGCAGGCATTTGCCCCATCCCCTGCAGCCAGTCCACCACAGCTCTTTTGCACTGGGCATTTATTACCAACATGAAAGTTGTACAGACAGGATCGGGCCAGAAGGAGGAATCTAGGTGGCCTCACACCTCCACTTTCATTTGCTAAATCCTGAAAAACACCTGTAATTAGACTGTCATAGCCCCCTGGTTTGTGCTTTTCTTTCCCTCCCTTGTTCTTTCCTTTTTCATGTGTGTTCCCCTTTGTTTTCTGTTTAAGAAGAGTCTGCTTGAGATGTTACATCTATGTCCTTTGGAGAGCTGCCACAATTTTGTTAACAGCTTCCAAAAAGCTGCCTTAGAGACAGCAGGGCACTGCTGCAATTTCCATGTTTCCGTGTGACCAACAGACAATATGCTGTGCTGGAGATCTTCTAGCAATGAACTTGCTATTCAGAGCCAACACCAGAGTGAGAGGCTGAGTTCCCTTCCCCTGCAGCTCTTGTGCCTTCTTTGTGCCTTATTCGTTTTGCCTGCCTCTCCAGGGAAGGACTGGGCTCTGACAACGGCTCCTGTAGCAGTTCCAGCCCGTCTCAGTGAACTGAATAACTTTTCTAAAATAAAAACAACAATAAATTGTCTTTCTTACTATCTCTTTAAGCCTGTTAAACAATGGTGTTTTCCTCATACAGATTCTTAACAGTGAATGGAAATTGGAGCTTTTTACAATGAAAGCCTTATTTTTCTGCATTCCAAATATTTTCATTCTTTTTTCCCCTTATTTTTTCTATCTCTAATGAAGGGTTTAAAAGATTTGGTGTGGTTCATGTTGCCACGGGAATAAACAAGCTAAGATTTATGCATTTGAAACCTCAAACCATATCCCAAAACATGTTTAGCTATATAGTTTTGTTACAGTGACACAGTACCTTTAATACATTTGACCCTCTGGGTCTATTTATTTTACTGAAATTTGACTCAGCAAAGCTAAATCCCCTTATATCATTCTGCAAGACAACTCATTTTATGTCTAGATACAAACCAATTCACCTCCTAAGCCACATAATCGATTCCCACCCTAACATGCAAGTTAGCGCTAGTGCAGCCGAATGGAAAAAGAAATTGTGATGGCTTTATAGAAAAGCACTTAATTTCTATGGGCTGCTCGGTGAGTATCAGAACAATAGACAGTGTATTAACTGCTATGTCTACCGCCATTCTTTTTCCTTGGCTTAGGTAATATTATATAATATATCTGAGAAACTGTTCTGTAATGACAAGCTCTGGAACAAAATCTAAAAGAGTATTTTCTGTGTTTGAAAGGTTTCTCCATACACATGATTGCAAATAAGAAAAA